>JAJOZX010000748.1:1092500-1120000 GCA_023014485.1 Bathynomus jamesi | reverse complement strand
TCTCCTCTTCAAAAGATTTCAACAGCGGTGGGCCTCCATTGACAAAGGGTCATTCTTGTCCATCGGTGACGAAAGCAATCCCACAACAACTGACAACTGGGCAAATCAAGCGTCTTCCATGAAGAAATACCTGCAGCAGACGCTTTCCCACGGCACACATCCCCGAGAAGACTACCGTGAACTCCTCATCCTTTCCTACCGCTTCCTTGGCGGTCAGGTCCAGGGGGGATTTCGTCAGCCTGGGGCCTATCACCACGCCAGATGGATGGCCAAAGCCATCTATGCCCTCAAGATTTTCATGTTCCGTCACCAACTGGACCTGACAGCCAGGGAAGAAGGAGGACTGGACGCTGGCGTGTGTTTGTTCATCTCCCTCGCGTACGTGAAGCAGTGGAATGAGGCAATGGTCTCGAATCGAACTCCACTGAACGACCTAGAGTTCCTTCGCCTGCTCGAGGCCTACCCTGACAAGAAAGTCAGCCACACGGCATCCATGGCCTTGAAAAGGCACCTGTGGTACCTCTCAGAGGATCTCGTGGGGCTTGGTTTCTTTGACGACCGCATTCCAAAGGACACGAAGCTAAAGATGGTCCAACGACTTCAATCCCCCGCCACGAAGAAAGGACTCAAGCGGATCAATCCGAAGAACTTCAATCCACAGCAATCCATCGAGCTCTTCGTCACCCGGAGAACAAAAGAAGTCTTCTTCCGCGCGATCCTTCCAGAATCTGAGTCTCCCACCTTCCTCATGAAAGATCCAGAGGATTGGATCAATGATCAGGATTGGATCACGGCGCAAAAGAGGGTGAAAGCCCTGAAGGTGGTCAATGACGCCGCCGAGCGTGGTATCGCTTTGATGAAAAGATTCGATTCCACCATCACGCGTGATGAGAAGCAGAAGCAATTCGTCCTCAAGGTGGTTCGGGCTCACCAGAAGTTGATCCCCGTCAAGACGAAGGAGAGCTTGAAGAGTAAAATCAAGTAGTGTAGGACAGATTGATGATGAAAACAATCCATTTATACGCGCTTATTTCAATTAATGAAAGGTGCATTTCGTTTATTTTCATTTTTGTTCAGAAATAAAGAGAATAAGAGAATGATAGAAATTTATTTTTTTTCCTAAATAGTTACAAGAAAATGTTAAACTTGAGTGACCTCTAAATACTGTTCGATTCCCATCATTTTTCGATTTTTAGAACCTCTATGCCTATTGAAATCGGGGCAGCATTCGCGAGCAAGAGAAATCGAAAAAAAAAAATTCTTCTATGTATTAATGAGACACCCTAATATATATATATATATATAGAAATATTATTATATATATATATATATATTATATATAATATATAAATGTTATATATATATATATATATATAAATATTATATATATAAATATTGTGTATAAAATTATAAATGTAAAAATGAACATTTATTATTCATTGTTCATTTTTACATGAGAAACAAAAATCGCCGAAACGAGTTTTGGATAGAATTTCGATTTGTACTTCTTTATTCATTACTGTATTTCTCTAATTCATCTTTTCTAATAATGACTTATACTGTACGTATGACAATGTGTATAACTATGAGGTCATAAACTAACTTAACTCTCTTCACTTTTTCCATACCGTGAATACTGAATCACCCATTTGGTATGTGGATATCTTTCATGTTCAATGTATGGTAAATTCTTTAATAATAATAAAAAAAAAATAAAAACCTTTACACTTTATATGTCATTATGTAAATGTTGTTCATTCATACATCTTCTTGACCTTTATCTTTTGTTAATTTTATTAATTATTCAATCAGCTACCTATTGTCAACATATTGTGTGAATACCAATATGTGTACAACAGTTTAGGCATTCGTACATGTCCACTGAAGACGTACATAATTACCTTGCATCTAAGTACGTTCACATGTATTCATTTTACTCTTTCTTTTAGGTGCGTTCATTTCTTGCAATGAACTCTAAAAAGCTTATGCAAGCGTACGCAATTCGATGATCACATCATAAATTAACATCTGAAGACGTAAAATCTCTCGCTCTAATTCCAAATTTCTAAAAAAAATTATCATGCGTTATGTTGAATCATGTGTGTCATATATATATGTAAATATATACCGTTTGTGCCCATGTACTCTGTGTTGTACTGATAACCATATATAAATATAAAAACACTAAGAATTGTAAGTGACTAATGTACTTAATAATGTAATTGATGTACCGTACTTTAAAATAAAACTGTAATTAATGATGATAATTTAAATGTAATTAATGTACTTTAACGATAATAATTTAATATCAAGTAATTAATGTAATTTAATAACGATAATTAACGATAATAAGCGAATGTGAATTAATTGGTAATTGTAATCATAATTGTAATGAACCGAAAGTGCAGCTTACTCAGTGATGTACTTAGATTGTACTCAATGCACGACCCGACATTATGTCACCATTTAAGAATGTATACGCGGCGATATTGTTATTTTTTTATTATTATTTTTCCATTGTGATAATATTTGATCTGCTTTCAACTTTGCCAAATAATTGATGACTTGTTCTTTTTTTAAAATTTCTTAATCATTTTTAGATTTAGCTTAATAATGAATCCTGAGTAACTTTTGCCATGTCATGTTTTCTATACGTTCTCGCTTCGTTATAAAATATGAAGTCATGTCTTGCCTAAGCATTTAATTGTAAATTTTAAACCTTTAATTTTTACTCATATGCATATTTTAGTTTAAAGATGCATAGTTCAATTTCCACTTTTAGTTAACTTGGCAGATCATGATAACATCAGATCTGAAAATACGCGGTTTAAGATAAAAATATGGCTTCATCTTCAAATATCTTGTTTATTCGTTTAAACCTTACCACAGCTAAAAGATTTACTTTATTTTCAAATATTGTGCAAAAATAATGCAGCCTCTTCAACATTTAATAATGATGATGTTAGTAGAATCGGGGTATATAAACCTCACCAATTTCTTCCCTGTTTATTCTGATTCCAACGACGAGGCTGAGTAGTCCCTCTACATTTTAGCAGTAAATTACAGTAAAAGAAAGTCTTTATCTTCTCCTTCGAGCCGTGCTCTCTTCAGAAAACTTAGTATTAAAATCTCCCGATACGTTACAATAAGAATCGAGCGGAACCCTCAGATAATTTAATAAGCCTCTCACAATCCTCCGAGCCACTAAAGAAGAACTCGTAGAGTTGTATAGAAGAAACTACTGCACGTACCAGATCCGTTGCTGCCTCCTAACCAGAACCCCCTTCGACTCCGAACCAACCCAGGGCCATAGACGGAGTGGTTAATATATATATATATATATATATATACACATATATATATATATATAAATATTATATATATAAAATATATATATATATATATAAATATATATATATATATATTATATATTATAAATATTATATATATATATATATATATATATATATATATTATATATATATATATATATATATATATATATATATATATATATACTGCAAACACGCAGTATAATTACGTAAAGAACGACGCTTTGTATAGGAGACTTATCCGCGCAAGATGAGAGCGAAAGAACGAACAACTGAAAAAATGAGGTACCCACCCGGGAATCAAACCCGTGATCTTCCGATTGCGTCAGACATGATAACCACTACACCATAGGCCTCATCCAAACAAATGCTCGTAATTCCTCTACGTACGCGCAGAAACCAATGCCCCAAAGGGGCAGCTCCCGCATGCCGTAACATTTATAAATTATAACTGCAAACACGCAGTATAATTAACGTAAAGAACGACGCTTTGTTTAGGAGACTTACCAGCGCAAGATGAGAGCGAACGAACGAAACATTTGAAAAAATGAGGTACCCACCCAGGAATCGAAACCGGGATCATGTCTGACCGGCAATCGGAAGATCCCGGGTTCGATTCCTGGGTGGGTACATCATTTTTTCAATTGTTTCGTTCTTTCGCTCTCATCTTGCGCGGATAAATCTCCTATACAAAGCGTCGTTCTTTACGTTAATTATACTGCGTGTTTGCAGTTATAATGTATAAATGTTACGGCATGCGGGAGGTGCCCCTTTGGGGCATTGGTTTCTGCGCGTATGTAGAGGAATTACGAGCATTTGTTTGGGTGAGGCCTATGGTGTAGTGGTTATCATGTCTGACCGGCAATCGGAAGATCCCGGGTTCGATTCCTGGGTGGGTACCTCATTTTTTTCAATTGTTTCGTTCTTTCGCTCACATCTTGCGCGGGTAAGTCTCCTATACAAAGCGTCGTTCTTTACGTTATATATATATATTTATATATATATATATATATATATATATATGTATGTATATATATATATATATAATATTTATATATATAAATATTATATATATATATATATATATATATATATATATATATATATATATATAAAATATTATATATATATATATATATATATATATCTCTCTCTGTTAACCCCTCCGTCTATGGCCCTGAGTCGGTTTCGGAATCCGGGGGGTTCTGGTTAGGAGGCAGCAACGGATATTTCTTCTATAACATTCTAATTCTTTTCGGTCGCCTCTTGTTAAACTCTTGGCTACACACTCGCCAGACTGTTATGCTGCCAATATCTTCTATGGTGCTTGGGTTGTCTCTTTCTCTCGCTTTATGGGTCGACGATTATTAATTCTTCTCTTGCTATAATACTCTGATACTTTCTCTTGGTACTAAACTTATCGATTTTTCTCTTTTATAACTTATCGACTTAACTGACTAAGTTGTTCTGAAGATAGCCCAACTCGAGGGGGAAAATAAAAAGTTTCTCTTACTTTAATTTACTTCTTAAAAAAACGTACAGTTAGTTCTCTGAATTTACAGGGGTAGAGGTTCGACCTCTTTCGACCATGGCTCAAGCCGGAATCTAAAAAGTTAAGGAGGCAAGGGGCCTCTGCCCCCTCCTCGCCGCGAGGCTGCTAACAAAGGAGTCGTAATGAAGTGCTATAATGAAGTGCAATAAGGAAGTGCCGTAATTTTACAAATACATGTATAATATAAACCTAAATCTTTGGGGGAAGACAGTTGAAGGTTAAGTTTCCCCCTTTTAAACACATGATCAGATGTTTGAAAGATTCCAAATAAAAATTAAAAAAATAAAAATAAAAACTAATCGTATATTTTTGCCGAGTCTTCATTTGTGAAGACGATATCATTTCGTAATAGTACATAGGTACAATTTAAGTACACCACTGAGCACATTTTCGTTTTGGTCTATTACAATTATGATTACAATTACCAATTAATTCATATTCACTTATTGTTTAATTACACTTCCATTTAAAGTACATTCTTACATACCGTATATATTATATCATTACATTTAATTACAGTTTCAATGAAGTACATTACAAGTTATTATTAATTACAGTTTCATTAAAGTACATTACGTTATATTAAATTAAAGTATTACAGTTAATTACAATTAAACAGTTACTATAACTTTGTTTTGTTTTTTTACAGTGTTTCATATTAATAGACAATTAATGTTAGAAATATAATACAAAGTACATGGGCACATACGGTATGGATTTATATACAACATAATATGTTATAAGATGTTATAAATTTGAAATCAGAGGGACAGGAGGTTTCACGTTTTCAGATGTTTGATTTATGCTGATTTGCGAATTGCGTACACTTGCATAAGCGTTTATGAATATCTTGCGAGGGGTGAACGCACTTGAAAAAAATAATTAAAAAACAATACGAGAACGTATTTGAGCGTTTTCGAACGAATGCAAAAAGTTTTGCATTTCACGAGCAAAATGAATATTTAATAAAATTGACATATGATAATGGTCAAGATAAGATATGGACGTATGGGGGCGGGGGATATGGTCGAATAATAGTTATATTTATACTACATAACATATAAATAATGACTTCTATAGAGTGTACAGTTTTTATTATGATGATAAAGAATTTTCATACATTGCATACTAGAGATATAATGAAGGGAAATTAATGACGGGAAAATGTGACGTCATAGTTATTGAATTTGTACGTATAGTACAAATCATTATTAGGAAGATTTACAAGAACGAATTAGAGACAAAGAGTGGATATTAATGACTAAGAAGTACAACTACGGGTTCCAATTCTGTTATATGCAATGTGTATGCATAATCTAGGGACGAGGGTAAGATGCAAGACAATTCATAATTAATTATAATAAATTCTATAACAATGAAAAATGGAAAATAGATACGACTAAACCACAGAAATGGTAGATCATATGGTTGTGACACAAACAAAAATAGGAAGCTAGAAATAAAAATTTTATCCAAAACTCGCTTAGGCAATTTTGGTTTCTTATGTAAAAATGAATATGGATTATTCATTGTTCATTTTTACAGTGTTTCCCCCTCTAAAATGGTATTAATACAATAATATAATACAATTAATACAATATAATAGAATTGAGAAAATAACATCCAACGAATTCATATTAGATGATGACATTCTTTTTTACAATACAAGTTTTATACAGAACGAATACGGGTAGTTGAGTACAATGCAGAGTATCAAATCTTTAAAATGACACTTGCTTTCAAAATATAAAAAATTCAAAGATTAAAACTTTAATTTTAGACAAACAATTAAGTTAGACAAACCATGATATGGTTAAAATTTTTACAAAATTTTATTTTTCTCCTGGAAAAATTACGTACATAATGAATAGAGTAGATAAAAGGGAAAACGTAAATCGTACAATCTATAAACTAATTTTTATTGACTAGCGTTGGTAAAAATAGAATTACGTAATGGATGATGTATAGACCTGTGGTCAAGTGTGTATTTATGTGTACTAGGTACAAAGTGTGTATCTTACAATTTCGAGGGAGAGATTAGCCGAGAGTATTGTTCAATTAGCTGAATAAATGCATAAGCAAGAAATATTAGAAAGCAAAAATGATTAAGACTAAATTACAGTTATCACTTACGCGCAATGGAATAGTTTATTGTGATATCCAATTATTTTAGCATAAGGTTTGTATATATAGTATATGTAGTGTGCATACCTGCATTTTTATTGACTGTTGTAGGTACAAATTGAATTACGTAGTGGATGATGTATAGACCTGTGGTCAAATGTATATTTGTGTGTATTAGGAACAAAATGTGTATCTTATAATTTCGAGAGACAGATTAGCTGAGAGGATTGTTAAATTAACTGAAAAATGCATGAGCGAGAATTTATATTCAGTAAGCAATAATTATGATGTATTATAATGATGATGTTTGCATACGAGTTTTAATGCAAAAGTGACTGGAGGGAACGTATGAATATGTGTCAAAAGTAATAAAATTCAATTAGGATTATAGATTTTACATAATCAGTTACACGTATAAGGTAATTAAAAAAACGAACGTAGAGGACCTTACAATTAATGAAAGTAAATCTAGCGGTATTAAAAATTAAATTTTGAAGATGGAATTAAATTCGACTAGTAACATTCCTAGCTATATATGAACTATATAACCATTAACATTGACCAGAAGTATCGGTACGATAATTGAATTAAAAAAAATTAAGAATACAAATTAAAATATAAATCAATTATGCATTTTAATGAGCTAAACATAATTTTATAATACTCTTAAAAATAAAAGTAAATCGAACCTTAGATGAGTTTCGGCCAAGAATAAAAAAGTTATTGAAATGGAAGGAAAGCATTTCGAACAATCTTTTCTTTAATAATTTCAGGTAAATTTTACATTAAAAATTATTTTTATATAATAAAAAAAAATATTAAAAAGGTTTAATAATTTTTGCATGTTAAGTAGAAAAATCATACTCTTTCGTTGAATGTTGATAGAATTTGAATTATTTGATATTTTGACACACAATTAATTAAATTCGACCAACACAATTACTCAGTATTCATCGAATAAAAAAAATATAAAAAATATAAAAATTGAAAATAGAAATCAATTATAAACTATAATGAACTAAACATATACTGTAATATAAAAAAACAACCTAAATTGAGGTTATGTTCCATCGTACCAAAGAGGAATTACCCATGGTTGAACCATTTCTCTGGTTGACACGGTTCAACTGGGGTTGGGGGTGTTAAAATAAAATAAAAAGACAAAGTTTGGAGTACGACATTCGGGGGAATTGAGTGACTAAGCAGGGGGTATAAGTCTGAAATTGACAATTACATCTTTTTTTTTTTTAGATTGCTTGTCACCCTACTTAGAACAAAACGGAGGGACGGCATGTTCCTCAGCATAGTAATTTAAAAGGAGTCATTGGGACAAGATCGATTAATTAATTATTACACAACTATTATTATCACATATACATTACAATGATTACACTAGGCAACAAATTTCAACTTTTTTTTTGTTACAGACACGTGAACTACTGATTCCTACTAAAGCGCTGATGCTGATTTCAGATCTGATATCAAAATTTCTCTATCACGTCCAGATTTTGTGTAACCGAAAACCCCTATTTTTCATTTTTTTCTCACCCGCTTCTATTACGAAAGCCGTCTAAGCTACTTTTCCGTGCCACGTTTTATGTTAAGCATACTTAAATAATTAGTGAACAGGGATGTCTTTCCTCCTTTATTCTGGCTTAAGACAGACAGCGGAATTCCGCTGGCGGAGTTACCACCCCTGCGCCCAACCATCCACCCAAAGCGCGTTAGTATTTTGTTGTTACTACTGAAAGGCAAATTCCTGTTCTTAAGTGAAACTTTGGTGTGTCCTCTTCCTTTGTCGCTTGTAGGATGACGAGCTCTCCTTCTGCAGGAACCAACAATAATCTCCCATCATATTTGGGTTGAAATTACCTTGGTATCTGTTTTCCATAACTGAGATCTGTTGGTGGAAGCGCTCACCATGCTCGTCACTTACAGCCCCAAGGTTGGCCGGGAAGAAGTCAAGATGAGAATGTAAAAAATGAATTTTCAAAGACATTCTGCATCCCATTATTTCATAAGATTTAAGCATGTTTTCTACGAGTTTACGGTGGTTTTCAGCTTTGTGGTTTCCAAGAAAATTTTTGACAACTTCAACGAAAGATGTCCATGCTCCTAGTTCATTCTCATTTAGGTTAGATGGAAACGATGAGTCGTGGATGACACTGCGGATCTGTGGTCCAGTGAAAACTCCAGCTTCTAGCTTAGCATCTGTCAATATTCCTTTGAATTTATCCTTTAAATATTGGAAACCACTACCTTGATGATCCATACCCTTCACGAAATTTTTCATAAGGCCAAGTTTAATGTGAAGTGGTGGAAGATGTACTTTCTGAGGGTCAATAAGTGCTGGGTGTTTCACATTGTATTTACCAACAACATGTTCAGTTCTAGAGGCCAATCATGTTTTTTTGTAGTGGTTCTTGTCATCTCTGCTGTTCCATAGACACAAAAAAGCACATATGCTTTGTGTAGCCCAACTGTAACCCAAGAAGTAATGATACAACTTTAAGGTCGCCACAAATATTCCATGTGTGGTCCTTATATTTGATGAGTCTTAGCAGCAGTTTCATTGATTCATAAGTCTCATTAAGGCCAGTGGCATGTGCTACAGGTATTGAAGGTTTTTCATTGCCGTTGTGCAGTAATACAGCTTTAAGGCTAGCTTTACTAGAGTCAATGAACAGTCTCCATTCTTTTGGATCATAGCGACAGCCAATCCCTTGCATCAGACCACTGATATCGTGGCAGAAACAAACGTTTTCTTCCTGTAAGTAAAATGATGAAAACTGCAAATGGCGATGGCGGAAATGGGAAACTTTGGTGTTTGGTTGGAGAAGATTAAATTCTTGAAGTCTTGAACCAAGCAACTCTGCCTTTTCTTTTGGTAATTCCAAATCGCGCACTAAGTCATTTAACTCCGCTTGACTTAACAAATGTGGGAAAATATTTGCATCTGGAACATATATGCCATCTTTCCCTGTTTCTATATCACTAGCAGAATCTTCAGATGAACTGCTGTCTGTTATCGTTGCTGGTGGAACTGGTGGTGGATTTGTTTCATCATGTGGTACTGGTTTCATTGCTGATTCGCAGTTTGGGTACGTGATCTTTGATTTGTTTTTCTTTGTGAAACCAGCAATCTTTGTCAAACAAAAATAACAATCATTGAAGTGATTTTTCGGCTCACGCCAAACCATGGGGACTGAGAACGGCATAGCTTTTCTTTTACCATTCATCCAAGCTATTAACATTGCATTGCACTGTGCACAGCAAATATGTGGTGCCCAGTCCCTCTGTTGGTCTCCTAACTTACAGTCAAAATAACACTTGTAGGCAAGTTTAATCTTTGTTGTTATGTTTCTACGTTGTGGCTTAGGTGTATATTGTCCACAGACAAAGCAGAAGTTGTCTGGGTGATTTACACAAGCACGTCTATTTGATGCCATTTTGAATTACCATACAATATCTGAAAAAACATAGAAAGTAATTATTACGATGTGCAAAATAAAAAGAAATACACACCGTAGTACAAAACAAATGCTATAAAACACATAAGTCACCACAACCTGTCACTTGCTCATCAGCAGAGAGCTTCAACAACCGTTCTGCTTGACTGTCACGTAGCGACTGACCGTTGGGCCGTTGCCCGTTACTATGCTCTTGACTCAGTGTTGCCAACTCGGGCTAAATTTTATTTATCAAAATTGTTCGAATTTGTATATAGTTGGCAAAAAAAATTGCTTTAACCTTGAAAAGCAAGTTTCATATTACTGGCATTAAGCCGATTAAAACCAAAATCTGGACGTGGTAGAAAATTTTACTAAAAGTGATTTGCATTTTACACAAAATCTAGACGTGATAGAAAAAATCTAATTATAGATTTGAAATCAGCATACCGAAATTAGCTAGGAGCACCTATTTGGTCTTCTGTAACAAAATCTTTGTTGCCTAGTGTTATCAAAGTCATTACAAACAATTGTAAAAACTGTTTTGGTTACAAACAATAAAATATGTCATTTTACTTATATATTTATATACGCAATAATGGGATGAAAAGAAAAGACAAATCGGTCAATTTCCTTCTTACAAACAAACAAAGAAAGGTTAATTAAAGACGCAACCCGGTCAATTCAGGTTGAATTAAATTCTTAGATTACATTTCCTTAAATTAAATTCTCTTAACTTACAAAGAAAAAGTTGAATTCAATTGACTGCATTGAAATGACTTGGGACTTGAAACCTGACTTAAAACAAAACTCTGACTTCAAATAAAACTCTGACTTCAATTAAAACTCTGACTTGAAATAAAACTGACTTGCATTCTATCAAGTTTTCTGAAACTAACTTGACTCTATCAAGTATTCTTGAAACTAACTTGAACTCTATCAAGTATTCTTGAAACTAACTTGAACTCTATCAAGTATTCTGAAACTAACTTGAACTCTATCAAGTATTCTGAAACTAACTTGAACTCTATCAAGTATTCTTGAAACTAACATGAACTCTATCAAGTATTCTTGAAACTAACTTGAACTCTATCAAGTATTCTGAAACTGTCTGACTTGAACGCTTGTCAAGTATCTTGAAACATAAACTGTCTAACTTGAACGCTTGTCAAGTATCTTGAAACTTAAACTGTCTAACTTGAACGCTTGTCAAGTATTTCTATAAATCTCTGGGGCGGTTGTCTCTTTTGGCGCAACCTTCTGACTTCAAAAACTGACTTCAAAAATGACTTCAAAAAATGACTTCAAAAAATGACTTCAAAACTGACTTCAAAATTACTTCAAGTATCTCTCTAAATCTATAAACTCTCTATAAACACTCTCTTTCTTAATTTGCAAGTCAATTCAATTCAATAATTTGAAAAAATTTGCAAACAAAAATATAAAATGTAAACAACATTTCACTCTAATGTACGCGAAGGTACTGTACTATTATGTTTGGTACATAAAATAAAATTATTCTATACTGAATATAATAGTGAAAATAACTGAAATTAACTCTCTTAAATTAACTCTCTTAAATTAACTCTCTTAAATTAACTCTCTGAAATTAACTCTCTCTTACTTTTAACTTCTGTGAAAATTACTGTTTCACTAAAAAAAAATGTATCACTGGTGTCTGAAGTGTTCACTGTCTTTTGTGTTAAATGCTGACTTGATACTCATTATTAACTGTTAATAATACTGACTTTTCAAATGTTTACAAATTACTTAAAAAAAACAACTCAGTACTTAACAAAATTTCTACTGGCAAAATCCTCAGAGACGTGTCCTGAAGACGTCTTGCTGGCTACTTCTTCTTGGATGAAAACTAGGCGTGGAGAACTTGGAGTCGTGACACACCGGTTCAAGGGTAGATGTTACGAACTAGAAGTCGTGACACGCTGGTCAACTGGTTTTATCCTGATGCAGGGTAATTTCTATCTTGGCCAAAGAGTGGCCTCTTCTTAAAATCTTCTTCTTTTTAAAATATTATTCTTAAAATCTTCTTCTTCTTAAAATCTTCTTCTTCTTAAAATCTTCTTCTTCTTAAAATCTTCTTCTTCTTAAAATATTCTTCTTCTTAAAATATTATTCTTAAAATATTCTTCTTCTTAAAATATTCTTCTTCTTAAAAACTTCTTCTTAAAATATTCTTCTTAAAATATTCTTCTTCATAAAATATTCTTCTTCTTAAAATATTCTTCTAATCCTGGGGAAGGATCGCCAATTTGTTTAATCCTGGCTATAGGGTCGCCACTCTGTTAACCTCCTGAGTCGGTTCGGAATCGACGGGGGGTTCTGGTTAGGAGGCAGCAACGGATATTTCTTCTATAACATTCTAATTCTTTTCGGTCGCCTCTTGTTAAACTCTTGGCTACAGACTCGCCAGACTGTTATGCCAATATCTTCTATGGTGCTTGGGTTGTCACTTTCTCTCGCTTTATGGGTCGACGATTATTAATTCTTCTCTTGCTATAATACTCTGATACTTTCTCTTGGTACTAAACTTATCGATTTTTCTCTTTTATAACTTATCGACTTAACTGACTAAGTTGTTCTGAAGATAACCCAACTCGAGGGGGAAAATAAAAAGTTTCTCTTACTCTAATTTACTTCTTAAAAAAATGTACAGTTAGTTCTCTGAATTTACAGGGGTAGAGGTTCGACCTCTTTCGACCATGGCTCAGGCCGGAATCTAAAAAGTTAAGGAGGCAGGAGGCCTCTGCTCCCTCCTCGCAGCGAGGCTGCTAACAAGGGAGGCTCGTAATGAAGTGCCGTAATGAAGTGCAATAATGAAGTGATTTGATGAAGTGCCGTTCATTTTACAAATACATGTATAATATAAACCTAAATGTTGGGGGAAGACAGTTGAAGGTTAAGTTCCCCCCTTTTAAACACATGATCAGATGTTTGAAAAATTCCAAATAAAAATAATAAAAAAAATAAAAATAACAAAAACTAATTTGTATTTTTCGCCGAGTCTACATTTATGAAGACGATATCATTTCGTAATAGTACATAGGTACAATTTAAGTACACCACTGAGCGGGTCTGTATCGAAGGAGTGACATTTCAAAGGAGTGACATAACAAAGGAGTGACATAAATACCGTAACGAAGGAGTGACAGAATTGTTAAAATTAAGATTTTATTTCAAAAACTAGAAACCTAACCTAACTTAACCTAGCCTAACCTAACCTAACCTAACAGTTGCAAGCCTCTCTTCCCTCTGGATTTGTTCTTTCTTCTTCATTGTTGGTATTTTCGTGTCACTCCTTTGAATTTTATCTCCGATTTGTCACTCCTTTGTTATGTCACTCCTTCGTTATGTCACTCCTTTGAATAGGACCGCACTGAGCACATTTTCGTTTTGGTCTATTACAATTATGATTACAATTACCAATTAATTCATATTCACTTATTGTTTAATTACACTTCCATTTAAAGTACATTCTTACATTACCGTATATATTAAATCATTACATTTAATTACAGTTTCAATGAAGTACATTACAAGTTATTATTAATTACAGTTTCATTAAAGTACATTACGTTATATTAAATTAAAGTATTACAGTTAATTACAATTAAACAGTTACTATAACTTTGTTTTGTTTTTTTACAGTGTTTCATATTAATAGACAATTAAGATGTTAGAAATATAATACAAAGTACATGGGCACATACGGTATGGATTTATATACAACATAATATGTTATAATATGTTATAAATTTGAAATCAGAGGGACAGGAGGTTTCACGTTTTCACATGTTTGATTTATGCTGATTTGCGAATTGCGTACACTTGCATAAGCGTTTATGAATATCTTGCGAGGGGTGAACGCACTTGAAAAAAAATAATTAAAAAAACAATACGAGAACGTATTTGAGCGTTTTCGAACGAATGCAAAAAGTTTTGCATTTCACGAGCAAAATGAATATTTAATAAAATTGACATATGATAATGGTCAAGATAAGATATGGACGTATGAGGGCGGGGGATATGGTCGAATAATAGTTATATTTATACTACATAACATTCTGTAGAGTGTACAGTTTTTATTATGATGATAAAGAATTTTCATATATTGCATACTAGAGATATAATGAAGGGAAATTAATGACGGGAAAATGTGACGTCATAGTTATTGAATTTGTACGTATAGTGCAAATCATTATTAGGAAGATTTACAAGAACGAATTAGTGACAAAGAGTGGGTATTAATGACTAAGAAGTACAACTACGGGTTCTAATCCTGTTATATGCAATGTGTATGCATAATCTAGGGACGAGGGTGAGATGCAAGACAATTCAAAATTAATTATAATAAATTCTATAACAATGAAAAATGGAAAATAGATACGACTAAACCACAGAAATGGTAGATCATAGGGTTGTGACACAAACAAAAATAGGAAGCTAGAAATAAATTTTTTATCCAAAACTCGCTTAGGCAATTTTGGATTCTTATGTAAAAATGAATATGGATTATTCATTGTTCATTTTTACATATATATATATATATATATATATATATATACACACACAGCGTATCCCAAAGAAATGTATACCCACTTTGTTCGATAATACCAGCTATGAGGATAATAAATATATTACTTTTTATGTTTTTTAATAAAGAATTTTCTCCTGAATCTAAATATGTAATTATTTTTATTAAAAATTGAAGAACACAAAAGTTACAGATGTTTAAATTATAATTATTATTTTCGAGACTTCATGTGCGATATTTTCTAATATTTTAACCGACTCTTTTGAGATACTTATGTTTAGTGTTGATATTGAAGCATAAATGTTGTAATTATTAGTTAATTCAAAAAATTTACAAATTCCATGGTTAAATGACACTTTATCTAAGATGTTCGACGTCTTCCAGAACCTTGTTTTTGTAAGTCTTGCACAGTGCCGTCGGTTTCAAACTTATCTCGTATACGTGCAAAAATATTAGAAAATATCGCACGTGAATTCTCGAAAATAATAATTATAATTTAAACATCTGTACTTTTTTTGTTTTTCAATTTTTAATAAACATAATTACATATTTAGATTCAGGAGAAAATTCTTTATTAAAAAACATATAAAAAGTAATATATTTATTATCCTCATAGGTGGTATTATCGAACAAAGTGGGTATACATTTCTTTGGGACACGCTGTATATATAAATATTTATATATATATATATAAATATTTATATATATATATATATATATATATAAATATTTATATACATATATAAACACACCAGACAAAAAATTAGTCACCCCTAATAGCACCGATAGTAAGAAGTTCAAGGTCACACAGAGGGCGCTGATGTAGCATTGGTAAGTGACAAGTAGCGGTGACGTAGCACACAGGATCAGATGTGTTTCGTGAGGTGGTGAAGAACAAAGTGTGTGTTGGATATAGTCTGCAAAATGGGTCGTGAGGCAGACGTTACTCAGTGGCAAAAATGAGCCATCGTGTTTGGCAGAGCCCACGGACACAAAATGTCTGAAGTAGCCCAATTTGTTGGTGTGTCAACGCGTACTGTCCAGGGAGTTTACAAAGAGTGGTGTAGTTCGCAATCAACTGACAATCGACGGCGTAACTGTGGTCGGAAAACAATTCTCGACAATAGGGGCCGCCGCCATGTTTCTGGTCTAGTAACTGCAAATCGTTTTCAAACCAAAGAACAATTGCTCCAAGAAACCAATGAGGTTCTCCAGCGACCAATTTCCGAACGGACATTGCGACGAGAACTGCATGCGATGGACATCTGGAGCAGGGTACCACGGAAGAGGCCGCTGTTAACAGCAAGTCACAAATTGGCACGTTATAAATGGGCTCAGAGGCACAAAAACTGGACTGCGGCAGATTGGAAACGTGTAATTGGGTCCGATAAGTCCCGTTTTTGTTTGTTCTCCAATGATGGGAGGCGACGAGTACATCGCAGGTCCAATGAAGCCTTTAATCCTGAATGCGTCGAAGATGTTGTTCAGGCTGGAAACAGAAAGTGAAGCGCAAGAATGGACATTCACGCACTCTGGCGGAACTTCGGGACCGGCTGATGAACGAGCAAATCGATGTTCAGTACATGCACAACCTCGTAGAGTCTCTGCCTCGCCGGATTCGTGCGGTTATCAAGGCCAGAGGCGCCGTCACACGTTATTAGGTACATTCTGAGAGGGGTGACTAATTTTTTGTCCGGTGTGCTTATATATATATATATATATATACATATATATATATATATATAATATTATATATATATATATTATATATATATATAAATATTATATATATATAGATTTTATATATATATATATATAGAAATATTATATATACACATATATATATAGAAATATTATATATATATTATACATATATATATATAATTATATATAATATATATATTATATATATATATATATATAAATTATATATATTGGACTTTGACTTTTGAGACTTTAATTTCTAAATTTTTAAATAACCTATATTCACCTAAAATAATTCAGTCCACTGTTCCGAAACAGAATGTTTATCTTAAGCTTCCATTTTAGACCAACTAACTTTTCAACTTAATGAAGATGTCCACTCTATTTTGGACAGACATTTCCCTCAATGCGACTTTATAATCATTAATTTTAATTCTAATTCTCTGCAATCCTTTTTTCGCCATAAAGATCACCTCCCCGTGCTTCTGAGATCCTTTGTTATTTATTTATATACATGCGCGACCTGCCAAAGTCGTTATGTGGGGCAGACTGCCCTACAGTTAAAACTTAGGATTTCGAAGCATTTGGGTTTTTCTCATCGAACTTCTCGCCCTGTTTCCTCTCCTGAATCCTCTGCTATTCGGCATCATTCAGAGACCCATGACCACCCGTGACCCCAGGACTCCTTTGCGATTTTCTCGTCTGCTTCTAATTCACTTGATCTTAAAATTTTAGAATCCTTTTTTATCAAGAAATTAAATCCAGAACTAAACGATAGCCTTACCTCGATAAAATTACATACTTCCTAACCAACCAACACCTTTCTAACGCAACTAACGCACTAACTTAAGTTTTTCTTTCCTTTCTCTCCACTTGTCATTTGTAGCTTTTACCATCCAGGTCAGTCCTTTTCAAAAAAAATTTTGAAATTTTTTTAAGATTTTTTAAATTTTTTAAATTTTGAATTTAACATTTTTTAAATTTTTTAAACTTTTTAATTTTTTAAATTTTAGTTTTTGTTTTATTTTTACTTTTTTGTTTTATAATCCAGATAGTTTTTTTTTTAACAACTTTTTAACTTTTTTTGTATTAGATTTTACTATTGTACAGTTTGACATTTGTATTTACTTTAGTTTTTATATATATATATATAATATATATTATATATATATATATTATATATATATTAGGGTGTTTCATACCTATAGGGTAAAATAAAAATGAGCTTGGAGTTTTAATCCACACATTTCTCCGTATTCTAAAGAACAAGAAAACACGTTTGTGCAAGTTTGAACCAGATCGCGCTGCATTTAGAGGTCCCCAACTTTGACGACTTTTTGTCAGTTCATTTCTCGCCTGCCTGCAGTGAAGACGGTTTTCTTCGTCACTTGAGCGGTTCGTGTTGTATAGCCTATTGGACAACTATGGAGGTAATTATATATGCTACTATTATCTCATTTTACTGTGGTATTGAAATTTATTATTATTTAATTTCTGTCATTTTACTGTGGTAGTGATATTTATTATTAATATTACATGAAATTAATTAGTCTGTTGCATATTGGACAACTAAGCTGGTAATTATTTATGATACTAATTAATGTAATTTTACTGCGGTATTGAAATTTATTTAATTAATGAATTGTCAAAGAGAACGTAGTGTACACGTATCAGTTTTATAAATAAAGAAAAGCAGTAACTGGGACTCGAACCAGTGTCATAGCCGTTTGGCGGCATCGCTCAAGTCGGCGTACACAGCACGCTATCCACTCCCTAGATGGAGTAGTGGATAGCGTGCTGTGTACGCCGACTTGAGCGATGCCGCCAAACGGCTATGACACTGGTTCGAGTCCCAGTTACTGCTTTTCTTTATTTAATTAATGAAATTAATTACGATGTGAAATTATTTCTGTGGAATTATTTAGTTTGTTTTCTTTTCCAGGTGTCTACCAGAGCGAAAACAGAAGTGTTTCTTATTGGCCAGACGGATGCGATCACCACATCAAGTGGCCTTCCAACTCAGTTGCAAGTACTCAAAAAGTACTTTTACCACCAAAAGGAGCAAAAATTTGGACGTACTAAATGCCTGAACCTGTGCCTGGATGCCTGTCTCATATTTTGGGAGAGAGCGAGAATCCCCATGATGCGTCGAGATTCGGCCTTGAGGAAGATGGACTCCCTTCTCAAGGAATACGACCGGCTTGTGAAGCACAAGTCACATAAAGCAGAGTCCTTCCGAGTGAAGGAGGCGATGTTCAAGGAGGCAATAGCGAAGGAGATCATGGACATTGCTCATTCACAGGCTAAGGAAATGATGAAGAATCAGGAGGACATCCACTTTCTCGACATGCAGCGTGAAGATCCAAATTCCTGCAGCATGGGCCCTGTTGACATGAAGCTTCACTATAAGGAGATTAGGAAAAGGAAGAGGCTGGACAAGATTAAGGAACAACAGGAGAAGGCCAGGAAGGAACAAGGAGCTGCAGAAGATACGGGGGCTTTAGTGATTTCAACTTCGTCAGAGACTAACTCAGATGTCGTTGACCCAACCGTGGAAGTTTTTCCATCCTCCTCCAAGGGAAATACCAAGAAGCGACGCAGGAATCTGATCTCACAGGATGTGACGACTACCTACGATCGGCTGAATATTTCGTACCGCGATTCAGCTATGTCGTACGCTGCAGCGGCTAAATCACTAGGTTTTGACTTGGATGAACTGTCCATTTCTGCCAGTACCATGTACCGCACACGCAAGGCTCTCAGGAAGGTGGCTGCTGAAAGTTATCAATCCGACGAAGTTTGTCCTGGTCAGCCTCTTGTCTTGCATTGGGACGGTAAGCTCCTACCTGACAATGAGCAATGGAAGGAGAGCGTTGACCGGATCGCCATCCTCGTCTCTGGCGACGGCAAGGAGAAGTTGCTCGGCGTTCCTAAGGTGACGCCCGGAACCGGCGAGAAGATAGCGCGAGTTTGCTTGGATTTGGTCAAGGAACACAGGATGGAAGAGCGCGTGCGGGGACTGTCTTTCGACACGACAGCGTCGAACACCGGGATTCATATCGGGGCCTGCGTCCTGATTGAGAAAGGTCTTGGCAGAGAACTCATGTACTTCCCCTGTCGGCATCACATCTATGAAGTCATCCTCAGCTCCGTCTTCAAGCGTGCATACGGCCCTTCAAGTGGCCCCGATATACCCGTTTTCAAGAGGTTTCAGGCACAATGGAAGTTCATCGACCGGTTGGACGTGCGGCCGTACGATTTTGCTCAAGTCAATGACTCTATGAGGGAACTGAGGGAGAAGTCAGTCCTGCTGGTGAGAGGGATGGTGAGCACGTCGCATCAGCGCGATGACTACAAGGAACTGCTACAGTTGGTTCTCATCTTCCTGGGAGAAGCAAAAGTGGTGGATTTCCCTCTCAGAGCCCCTGGCGCTTACCATCACGCTCGATGGATGGCGATAGCCATCTACTCCTTGAAAGTAATTCTACTGAAGAAGCAGTTCAAGATGTCGAGTCACGAGTTGGAAGCTCTAACAGCCGTAGGTCTCTTCGTGTCCCTCGTCTATATCCGAGGTTGGACTCGTGCTGCAACCTCAAGCAAGTCTGCCGCAGTTGATCTGGAATTTCTGCGTGACGCGGAAGCCTTTGCCATGTCGGGATATTCGTGTGTTAACGCTGCGCAAGAAGCCATGTCTCGACACCTATGGTACATCTCTGAGACTCTTATTGCCATGGCGTTCTTCGACGCAGATGTGGCAGATGAAGAAAAGGCTCAGATGGTCGTCAGTTTGGGTAAGCCCGCATCGAAAAAGGAACTCAAGCGACCCCAAGGGAAGAACGTCAGGAATCTTGCCTCGAAACACCTGGCGGAGTTCGTGACAGGAAAGACGATGGCTTTCTTCCATGCATTCGACTTGGACACAGAATTCTTGAAAAAGCCAGTTGCCGAGTGGACTGAAGTAGAGGGCTTCAAGCAAGCAGCGGCAACTGTTAACAAAATCTCTGTCGTCAACGATCGGGCAGAAAGAGCCATCGCGCTCACCAAAGAGTTCAACTGTTCTCTGACGAAGAACGAAGAGCAGAAGCAGTATTTGCTCAAAACTGTGATGCAGCATATGGCGAAATACCCGAATAAAACCAAAAAGGATTTCATGGACAAATGATTCGCAAGAAGTGGTTATGTTTTTTGTATCTTTGTGAAAATGTGTAGTGAAATGGTACTCGTTTGTTGAATAAAAATTCATTGACAGATTTTTGTTTAATTTTTTCCGTTTATGATCTGCCAGAGCATCAAACTGGGGACCCGTAAACTTTAAACTATTGAATTAATACTTCGGTTTATCAGTCTCCTCAGCAAATGGAACAAGGGGATCCATGTGGATTAAAATTTTTCCAAACTTTTAATTTATGAAACACCCTAATATATATACATATATATATATATGTTAACCCCTCCCTCTATGGCCCTGAGTCGGTTCGGAATCGACGGGGGGGTTCTGGTTAGGAGGCAGCAACGGATATTTCTTCTATAACATTCTAATTCTTTTCGGTCGCCTCTTGTTAAACTCTTGGCTACAGACTCGCCAGACTGTTATGCCAATATCTTCTATGGTGCTTGGGTTGTCTCTTTCTCTCGCTTTATGGGTCGACGATTATTAATTCTTCTCTTGCTATAATACTCTGATACTTTCTCTTGGTACTAAACTTATCGATTTTTCTTTTATAACTTATCGACTTAACTGACTAAGTTCTTCTGAAGATAGCCCAACTCAAGGGGAAAATAAAAAGTTTCTCTTACTCTAATTTACTTCTTAAAAAAATGTACAGTTAGTTCTCTGAATTTACAGGGGTAGAGGTTCGACCTCTTTCGACCATGGCTCAGGCCCGAATCTAAAAAGTTAAGGAGGCAAGGGGCCTCTGCCCCCTCCTCGCAGCGAGGCTGCTAACAAGGGAGGCTCGTAATGAAGTGCCGTAATGAAGTGCAATAATGAAGTGGTTTGATGAAGTGCCGTTCATTTTACAAATACATGTATAATATAAACCTAAATGTTGGGGGAAGACAGTTGAAGGTTAAGTTCCCCCCTTTTAAACACATGATCAGATGTTTGAAAAATTCCAAATAAAAATAATAAAAAAAATAAAAATAACAAAAACTAATTTGTATTTTTCGCCGAGTCTACATTTATGAAGACGATATCATTTCGTAATAGTACATAGGTACAATTTAAGTACACCACTGAGCGGGTCTGTATCGAAGGAGTGACATTTCAAAGGAGTGACATAACAAAGGAGTGACATAAATACCGTAACGAAGGAGTGACAGAATTGTTAAAATTAAGATTTTATTTCAAAAACTAGAAACCTAACCTAACTTAACCTAGCCTAACCTAACCTAACCTAACCTAACAGTTGCAAGCCTCTCTTCCCTCTGGATTTGTTCTTTCTTCTTCATTGTTGGTATTTTCGTGTCACTCCTTTGAATTTTATCTCCGATTTGTCACCCTTTTGTTATGTCACTCCTTCGTTATGTCACTCCTTTGAATAGGACCGCACTGAGCACATTTTCGTTTTGGTCTATTACAATTATGATTACAATTACCAATTAATTCATATTCACTTATTGTTTAATTACACTTCCATTTAAAGTACATTCTTACATTACCATATATATTAAATCATTACATTTAATTACAGTTTCAATGAAGTACATTACAAGTTATTATTAATTACAGTTTCATTAAAGTACATTACGTTATATTAAATTAAAGTATTACAGTTAATTACAATTAAACAGTTACTATAACTTTGTTTTGTTTTTTTACAGTGTTTCATATTAATAGACAATTAAGATGTTAGAAATATAATACAAAGTACATGGGCACATACGGTATGGATTTATATACAGCATAATATGTTATAATATGTTATAAATTTGAAATCAGAGGGACAGGAGGTTTCACGTTTTCACATGTTTGATTTATGCTGATTTGCGAATTGCGTACACTTGCATAAGCGTTTATGAATATCTTGCGAGGGGTGAACGCACTTGAAAAAAAATAATAAAAAAAACAATACGAGAACGTATTTGAGCGTTTTCGAACGAATGCAAAAAGTTTTGCATTTCACGAGCAAAATGAATATTTAATAAAATTGACATATGATAATGGTCAAGATAAGATATGGACGTATGAGGGCGGGGGATATGGTCGAATAATAGTTATATTTATACTACATAACATTCTGTAGAGTGTACAGTTTTTATTATGATGATAAAGAATTTTCATATATTGCATACTAGAGATATAATGAAGGGAAATTAATGACGGGAAAATGTGACGTCATAGTTATTGAATTTGTACGTATAGTGCAAATCATTATTAGGAAGATTTACAAGAACGAATTAGAGACAAAGAGTGGGTATTAATGACTAAGAAGTACAACTACGGGTTCTAATCCTGTTATATGCAATGTGTATGCATAATCTAGGGACGAGGGTGAGATGCAAGACAATTCAAAATTAATTATAATAAATTCTATAACAATGAAAAATGGAAAATAGATACGACTAAACCACAGAAATGGTAGATCATAGGGTTGTGACACAAACAAAAATAGGAAGCTAGAAATAAAATTTTTATCCAAAACTCGCTTAGGCAATTTTGGTTTCTTATGTAAAAATGAATATGGATTATTCATTGTTCATTTTTACATATATTATATATATATATATATATATATATATATATATAATATATATATATATAAATAAATATTATATATATATATAAATATATATATATATATAAATATTATATATATATATATATATATATATATATATATATATTATATTTATATATATATATATATATATATATATAATATATATATATATATATATATATATATATATATATATATATATATACACAGCGTGTCCCAAAGAAATGTATACCCACTTTGTTCGATAATACCAGCTATGAGGATAATAAATATATTACTTTTTATGTTTTTTAATAAAGAATTTTCTCCTGAATCTAAATATGTAATTATTTTTATTAAAAATTGAAGAACACAAAAGTTACAGATGTTTAAATTATAATTATTATTTTCGAGACTTCATGTGCGATATTTTCTAATATTTTAACCGACTCTTTTGAGATACTTATGTTTAGTGTTGATATTGAAGCATAAATGTTGTAATTATTAGTTAATTCAAAAAATTTACAAATTCCATGGTTAAATGACACTTTATCTAAGATGTTCGACGTCTTCCAGAACCTTGTTTTTGTAAGTTTTGCACAGTGCCGTCAGTTTCAAACTTATCTCGTATACGTGCAAAAATATTAGAAAATATCGCACGTGAATTCTCGAAAATAATAATTATAATTTAAACATCTGTAATTTTTTTGTTTTTCAATTTTTAATAAACATAATTACATATTTAGATTCAGGAGAAAATTCTTTATTAAAAAACATATAAAAAGTAATATATTTATTATCCTCATAGGTGGTATTATCGAACAAAGTGGGTATACATTTCTTTGGGACACGCTGTATATATAAATATTTATATATATATATAAATATTTATATATATATAATATAATATAAATATTTATATACATATATAAACTTATATATATATATATATTATATACATATATATATATATATATATAAATATTATATATATATATATAATTATATATATAAATATTATATATATATATAGATTTTATATATATATCTATAGAAATATTATATATACACATATATATTATAGAAATATTATATATATATATATATATATACATATATATATATATATATATATATATATATTATATATATATATATATATAAATTATATATATTGTACTTTGACTTTTGAGACTTTAATTTCTAAATTTTTAAATAACCTATATTCACCTAAAATAATTCAGTCCACTGTTCCGAAACAGAAGGTTTATCTTAAGCTTCCATTTTAGACCAACTAACTTTTCAACTTAATGAAGATGTCCACTCTATTTTGGACAGACATTTCCCTCAATGCGACTTTATAATCATTAATTTTAATTCTAATTCTCTGCAATCCTTTTTTCGCCATAAAGATCACCTCCCCGTGCTTCTGAGATCCTTTGTTATTTATTTATATACATGCGCGACCTGCCAAAGTCGTTATGTGGGGCAGACTGCCCTACAGTTAAAACTTAGGATTTCGAAGCATTTGGGTTTTTCTCATCGAACTTCTCGCCCTGTTTCCTCTCCTGAATCCTCTGCTATTCGGCATCATTCAGAGACCCATGACCACCCGTGCCCTCAGGACTCCTTTGCGATTTTCTCGTCTGCTTCTAATTCACTTGATCTTAAAATTTTAGAATCCTTTTTTATCAAGAAATTAAATCCAGAACTAAACGATAGCCTTACCTCGATAAAATTACATACTTCCTAACCAACCAACACCTTTCTAACGCAACTAACGCACTAACTAAAGTTTTTCTTTCCTTTCTCTCCACTTGTCATTTGTAGCTTTTACCATCCAGGTCAGTCCTTTTCAAAAAAAATTTTGAAATTTTTTTAAGATTTTTTAAATTTTTTAAATTTTGAATTTAACATTTTTTAAATTTTTTAAACTTTTTAATTTTTGAAATTTTAGTTTTTGTTTTATTTTTACTTTTTTGTTTTATAATCCAGATAGTTTTTTTTTTAACAACTTTTTAACTTTTTTTGTATTAGATTTTATTATTGTACAGTTTGACATTTGTATTTACTTTAGTGTTATATATATATATATATATATATATATATATATATATATATATATATATGTTAACCCCTCCCTCTATGACCCTGAGTCGGTTCGGAATCGACGGGGGGGTTCTGGTTAGGAGGCAGCAACGGATATTTCTTCTATAACATTCTAATTCTTTTCGGTCGCCTCTTGTTAAACTCTTGGCTACAGACTCGCCAGACTGTTATGCCAATATCTTCTATGGTGCTTGGTTGTCTCTTTCTCTCGCTTTATGGGTCGACGATTATTAATTCTTCTCTTGCTATAATACTCTGATACTTTCTCTTGGTACTAAACTTATCGATTTTTCTTTTATAACTTATCGACTTAACTGACTAAGTTCTTCTGAAGATAGCCCAACTCAAGGGGAAAATAAAAAGTTTCTCTTACTCTAATTTACTTCTTAAAAAAATGTACAGTTAGTTCTCTGAATTTACAGGGGTAGAGGTTCGACCTCTTTCGACCATGGCTCAGGCCCGAATCTAAAAAGTTAAGGAGGCAAGGGGCCTCTGCCCCCTCCTCGCAGCGAGGCTGCTAACAAGGGAGGCTCGTAACGAAGTGCCGTAATGAAGTGCAATAATGAAGTGATTTGATGAAGTGCCGTTCATTTTACAAATACATGTATAATATAAACCTAAATGTTGGGGGAAGACAGTTGAAGGTTAAGTTCACCCCTTTTAAACACATGATCAGATGTTTGAAAAATTCCAAATAAAAATAATAAAAAAAATAAAAATAACAAAAACTAATTTGTATTTTTCGCCGAGTCTACATTTATGAAGACGATATCATTTCGTAATAGTACATAGGTACAATTTAAGTACACCACTGAGCGGGTCTGTATCGAAGGAGTGACATTTCAAAGGAGTGACATAACAAAGGAGTGACATAAATACCGTAACGAAGGAGTGACAGAATTGTTAAAATTAAGATTTTATTTCAAAAACTAGAAACCTAACCTAACTTAACCTAGCCTAACCTAACCTAACCTAACAGTTGCAAGCCTCTCTTCCCTCTGGATTTGTTCTTTCTTCTTCATTGTTGGTATTTTCGTGTCACTCCTTTGAATTTTATCTCCGATTTGTCACCCTTTTGTTATGTCACTCCTTCGTTATGTCACTCCTTTGAATAGGACCGCACTGAGCACATTTTCGTTTTGGTCTATTATAATTATGATTACAATTACCAATTAATTCATATTCACTTATTGTTTAATTACACTTCCATTTAAAGTACATTCTTACATTACCGTATATATTAAATCATTACATTTAATTACAGTTTCAATGAAGTACATTACAAGTTATTATTAATTACAGTTTCATTAAAGTACATTACGTTATATTAAATTAAAGTATTACAGTTAATTACAATTAAACAGTTACTATAACTTTGTTTTGTTTTTTTACAGTGTTTCATATTAATAGACAATTAAGATGTTAGAAATATAATACAAAGTACATGGGCACATACGGTATGGATTTATATACAACATATGTTATAATATGTTATAAATTTGAAATCAGAGGGACAGGAGGTTTCACGTTTTCACATGTTTGATTTATGCTGATTTGCGAATTGCGTACACTTGCATAAGCGTTTATGAATATCTTGCGAGGGGTGAACGCACTTGAAAAAAAATAATAAAAAACACAATACCAGAACGTATTTGAGCGTTTTCGAACGAATGCAAAAGTTTTGCGTTTCATAGATTGACATGAGTAAAAATTAATATTTAATAAAATTTATATAGGATAATGATCAAGGGAAATTAATGACGGGAAAATGTGACGTATGGATGAATATGGTTGAATAATAATGTGTATACTACATAACACCACAACATTATTATTAAAGAATTTACCATACATTGCATACGGAAGATGTCCATATACTAAGCACGTGATTTAGTGTACAAGGTATGGGAAACATAAAGAGAATTAAGTTATTTTATGACGTCATAGTGTATAAGTCATTATTAGAAAAGATGAATT
>JAJOZX010000748.1:1027500-1087500 GCA_023014485.1 Bathynomus jamesi | reverse complement strand
ATATATCCCATACAACTAAAAGAATTAAAAGATAGCATTGTTGTGCCGCTAACAAAGATTTTTAATGCGTCTCTTTCTGAGGGGTGCGTACCAGATAATTTCAAGTTAGCAAACGTAACACCTATCTTTAAGAAAGGCGATAAAGGTGCGGCGGGAAATTATAGGCCAATCAGTTTAACGTCTGTTGTAGGTAAGCTACTGGAATCAATAATTAGGGATCGTATAGTCGAACACTTAGAAGTGCATAAACTAGTTAGAAATACGCAGCACGGTTTTAGGCGAAACAAATCTTGCTTAACTAATCTTTTAGAATTTTTCCAAAGCGTGGTTGACGTTTACGATAGACATCGGGCGGTTGATGTAGTGTATTTAGATTTTCAAAAAGCGTTTGACACCGTGCCGCACAAAAGACTCATTGAAAAAACTAAGGCTCATGGAATCAGGGGTGTAGTAATAAATTGGCTAGAAGAGTGGTTGCGAGGTAGGAAACAGAGGGTGGTCGTTGATGGAGCGGAGTCGTGTTGGGCTAATGTAGCGAGTGGCGTTCCTCAGGGTTCTGTATTGGGCCCCTTGCTTTTTCTTATATATATTAACGATTTAGATGTCGGCCTAGTCAGTACAGTTTCAAAGTTTGCGGATGAAACGAAGCTGGGTGGTAGGGCGATTAATGACGAAGATAGAGGTAAAATCAGGAAGATCTGAATAAAATCGTTGATTGGTCAGTCACATGGCAAATGAGATTTAACGTTGATAAGTGCAAAATTTTGCATATAGATTCGCTTAACGGTAATTTTGCGTATAGTATGTCAGGGAAAGATTTAACAAGCGTAGAGCAGGAAAAAGATTTAGGAGTTATAGTCACTGGTGATTTAAAAGTAGCGAAACAAATCACAGCAGCGGTCAATAAGGCGAACAAAGTGTTAGGTTTTATAGATCGGAATTTTGAGTACAAATCGCGCGATATTATAGTTCCACTTTATAAATCATTAGTTAGACTCCATTTGGAGTACGCGATTCAATTTTGGAATCCGCATGTGCGCAAAGATATAGACAAAATCGAAAGAGTTCAAAGACGAGCAACTAAGATGATTCCGTCGCTTAGGTGAAAGTCGTACGAAGATAGGCTTAAGGAGTTAGATAGAGATAGCTTTTTGAAAATATCTCGATATATGATCTCGAAGTGATCTGTGTTACCCATCTGCCTTTATGGAATCTTGTCTCAACAAGGCAAAACGAACTTTCTATCGGGGCAATAATAACACTCGTACTTTGTCAAAAAATATTTTAGTACTTCCATTTTTCCCGGGCTTTTTAGATATTGCTAATGTACTTAAACTTTTGGATATTAATGTAGTATTTTCATATAACAATATTGTGAAAAATATCATAGTAAAAAATAGCCCTACCAATAATTCAGGCATTATCTATAAAATTGGGTGTAAACAATGTGATTCCTTTTACATAGGTCAGACGGGAAAGGATTTGCACACACGTATAAAACAGCATCAATATTACGTTAGAACAGGACAGTTGTCCAGTGCTATTTTTGTCCATTTGTCAGAGTTATCCCACTGTATTGATTGGAATAATGCTTCAGTTTTATTTCATTCTAGCAACATTGTCAATAGAAATATTCTTGAGTCTGCCATTATCCAACTTTCAAATAACTTCAACAAAAGTAAAGGTCTTTTTCAACTCGATCCTGTTGTTTTGAATTCCTTCAAAACAAATTTAGATAAAAAGGGTAGGACGCTAAATCTTTGGTAAACTTGTACGCTACTTTATTAACTTTTAATCTTCATTTTATTTTCATATATATCGAAACTTGACTCTAAAAGGCAAAGTGTTAAAACCCGGGCAGATTTCCAGTATAAATTTGTATTTTTATAGTTCATTTGATCTTCTGCTGAAAATCGATATTTTTCCTTACAAATCTGTTTGCCTCTTTGTTAATCCTCTAATTTTTAATTTTTAATTTTTATTTTTATTTCTCCGTTTATTGCATATATATATATATGTATGTGTGTAGATATGTATGTATATATATATACATATATGTTTGTGTGTATGTATGTTATTTATTTATTTTTTTTTCTTTCTGTAACCTATATACAGGCCGTAACCTTTTATGTACTTCAGTGTTCCTGAGGATGTCATCAGACGAAAGCGCTTGAGCACCTTTTTGTGTTTCCTTTCCTTCGTGGTTTTATTCATCATATATATAAATATATATATGTATAAATATATATATATATAAATATATATATATATAAATATGTATATATAAATAATATATATATATATTATAATATATATATATATATATATATATATATACATATATATATAAATATTATATATATGTATTTATATATATAAATATTATATATAATATATAAATTTTATATATATATATATAAATATTATATATATATATATATATATATATATATATATATATATAATATATATATTAAATATATATATATAAATATTATATATATATAAATATATATATATATATATATTTAAATATTATACATATATATATATATATATATACATAAATATTATATATATATATATATTATATATATAAATATTATATATATATATAAATATAATATATATATATATATATATATATATATATATATATATATATATATATATATAAATATTATATATATATATATAAATATTATATATATATATATATATATATATATATATAAATATTATATATATATATATATATATATATATATATATATATATAAATGTTATATATATATATATATATATATATATATATATATATATATATATATATGTAAAAAATGAACAATGAATAATCAATATTCATTTTTACATAAGAACCAAAATCGCTTAACGCGAGTTTGGATAATAATTTACTTGTAGCTTCCTATTTTTGTTCATGTCACAACCCTACGATCTACCATATCTATGGTTTAGTCGTATCCATTTTCCATTTGTTATAGAAGTTATTATAATTAATTATGATTGTCTTGCATCTCACCCTCGACCCTAGATTATGCATACACATTGCATATAACAGGATTGGAACCCGTAGTTGTACTTCTTAGTCATTAATACCCTCTCTTTGTCTCTAATTCGTTCTTGTAAATCTTCCTAATAATGATTTGTACTATACGTACAAATTCAATAACTATGACGTCACATTTTCCCGTCGAAAATGCTGAGGTAGGTGATCAAATTTCGCTAACTGGCAAAATCGAACGCTTCAAAGATAAAAAAAATCTCCTTTCGCTCTGATTCGAATTTATAACATTATCATGCGTTATGTTATATCATGTGTGTCATGTCTCATGTACTTGTGTTGTACTATTAACCATATATAATAACCATATAGTATAACCATATAGTATAACCATATAGTATAACCATATATAAATATATAAAAACAATGTAAGAATGGTAAACGACGTAATGTACTTTAATGAAACTACTTTAATTAAACGATCACAATTTAATATATAATGTAGTAATGTACTTTAATGAAACAGTACTTAATGATGTAATGTACTAAATGACGTAGTCAATGTACTTTAATGAAATTGTAGTTAACGATAATAAATGAATTGGTAATTATAATCATAGTTACAGTAGACCAAAATTACAATGTACTCAATGTCCGACCCGACATTATGTCGTCATAAGGAATGTAGAATCGGCAATACTGTTGTTATTTTTTATTATTATTTTTCATTTGGAATTAATTTTGATGTGCTTTCTACTTTGCCAAATAATTGATGACCTGTTCTTTTTTTAAAATCTCATAATCATTTTTTTAGATTTAGCTGAATAATGAATCCTGAGTAACTTTTGCCATGTCATGTTTTGTATACATTCTTTCTTCGTTATAAAAGATGAAGTCATGTCTTGCCTAAGCATTTAATTGTAAATCTTAAACCTTTAATTTTTACTCATATGCATATTTTAGTGTAAAGATGCATAGTTCAATTTCCACTTTTAGTTAACTTGGCAAATCATGATAACATCAGATCTGAAAATACGCAATTTAAGATAAAAATATGGCTTCATCTTCAAATATCTTGTTTATTCGTTTAAACCTTACCACAGCTAAAAGATTTACTTTTTTCAAATATTGTACAAAAATAATGCAGCCTCTTCAACATTTAATAATGATGATGTTAGTAGAATCGGGGTATATAAACCCCACCAATTTCTTCCATGTTTATTCTGATTCCAACTACGAGGATGAGCATTACCTGTAACAGTTTTAGGAGTAAAACAGAGTAAGAAAAAGTCTTTATCTTCTCCTTCGAGCCGTGCTCTCTTCAGAAAACTTAGTCATTAGAATCTCCCGATAAGTTACAAGAAGAATCGGGGAGAAACCTCAAAAATTTAGTAAGCCTCTCAGAATCCTCCGAGCCACTAAAGAAGAACTCGGAGAGTAGTATAGAAGAAACTACTGCAAGTAACAGATCCGTTGCTGCCTCCTAACCAGAACCCCCGTCGACTCCGAACCACCCCAGGGCCATAGACGGAGGGGTTAACAGTCTGGCGACCCTGCCCCAGGATAAGAAGAAGATTTTAAGAAGAGGATTTTAACAAGTGGCCACTCTTTGGCCAAGATAGAAATTACCCTGCATCAGGATAAAACCATTTGACCGGCGTGTCACGACTTCCAGTTCGTAACATCCACTCTTGAACCGGTGTGTCACGACTCCAAGTTCTCCACGCCTAGTTTTCATCCAAGAAGTAGCCAGCAAGACACGTTTTGAAGACACGTCTTCAGGACACGTCAAGGATTTCGCCATAGAAAATTTTGTTAAGTACAGTTTGTTTTTTTAAGTAATTTATAAACACTTGAAAAGTCAGTATTATTAACAGTTAATAATAAGTATTGAGCCAGAGTTAACACAAAACACAGTGAACACTTCAAACACCAGTGATACTTTTTTTTAGTGAAACAGTAATTTTCACAGAAGTTAAAAGTAACAGAAGTTAAAAGTTACAGAAGTTAAAAGTAACAGAAGTTAATTTCAAGAGAGTTAATTTCAGAGAGTTAATTTCAGAGAGTTAATTTCAGAGAGTTAATTTCAGAGTTAATTTCAGTTATTTTTACTATTATATTCAGTATAGACTAATTTTATTTTATGTACCAAACATAATAGTACCTGAGTGAAATGTTTACATTTCTTATTTTTGTTTGCAAATTTTTTCAAATTATTGAATTGAATTGACTTGCAAATTAAGAAAGAGAGAGTTTACAGAGAGTTTATAGAGTTATAGAGATACTTGATTGTATTTCAAGTAAGTCAAGTGCAGTCATTTTCAGTTTCAAGTTAGTTTCAGAATACTTGATAAGAGTTCAAGTTAGTTTCAGAATACTTGATAAGAGTTGAAGTTACTTTCAGAATACTTGATAAGAGTTCAAGTTAGTTTCAGAATACTTGATAGAGTTCAAGTTAGTTTCAGAATACTTGATAGAGTTCAAGTTAGTTTCAGAATACTTGATAGAGTTCAAGTTAGTTTCAGAATACTTGATAGAGTTCAAGTTAGTTTCAGAATACTTGATAGAGTTCAAGTTAGTTTCAGAATACTTGATAGAGTTCAAGTTAGTTTCAGAATACTTGATAAGAGTTCAAGTTAGTTTCAGAATACTTGATAAGAGTTCAAGTTAGTTTCAGCATACTTGATAAGAGTTCAAGTTAGTTTCAGCACACTTGATAGAGTTCAAGTTAGTTTGAGAATACTTGATAGAGTTCAAGTTAGTTTGAGAATACTTGATAGAGTTCAAGTCAGACAGTTTTATTCCAAGTCAGTTTTAAGTCCCAAGTCATTTTTATTTCGAGTCCCAAGTCATTTTTATTTCAAGTCCCAAGTCATTTCAATGCAGTCAATTGAATTCAACTTTTTCTTTGTAATTTAAGAGAATTTAATTTAAGAAAATGTAATTTAAGAGAATTTAATTCAACCTTTTTTTGTTGTAAAAGAGAATTAAATTCAACCTGAATTGACCGGTTTGCGTCTTTAGTTTAACCTTTTTTCTTGTTTGTAAGAAGGAAATTGACCGATTTGTCTTTTCTTTTCATGCCATTGTTGCATATATAAATATATAGGTAAAATGACATTTTATTGTTTGTAACCAAAACAGTTTTTACAATTGTTTGTAATGACTTTGATAATCATTGTAATGTATATGTGATAATAATAGTTGTGTAATAATTAATTAATTGATCTTGTCCCAATGACTCCTTTTAAATTACTATGCTGAGGAACATGCCGTCCCTCCGTTTTGTTTCAACTCTTTTAATTTTTGTTCTAAGTAGGGTGACAAGCAATCTTAAAAAAAGAAAAAAGAAAAAAAAAGAGCAAAGTGCTCACGAAAAGATGTAATTGTCAATTTCAGACTTATACCCCCTGCTTAGTCAATCAATTCCCCCGAATGTTGTACTCCAAACTTTGTTTTTTTTATTTTTATTTTATTTTAACATCCCCAACCACAGTTGAACCGTGTCAACCAGAGAAATGGTTCAACCATGGTTAATTCCTCTTTGGTACGATGGAACATAACCTCAATTTATGTTAAGTTGTGTTTTTATATTTTTTAGAATATTATAAAATTATGTTTAGCTCATTGAAATGCATAATTGATTTATATTTTTAATTTGTATTCTTAATTTTCTTAATTTCAATTATCGTACCGATACTTCTGGTTAATGTTAATGGTTTATAGTTCATATATAGCTAGGAATGTTACTAGTCGAATTTAATTCCATCTTCAAAATTCAATTTTAAAACCGTGAGATTTACTTTCATTAATTATAAGTTCTTCTAAGTAAGTTTTTTTTAATTACCTTATACGTGTAACTGATTATGTAAAATCTATAATCCTAATTGAATTTTATTACTTTTGACACATATTCCGTCCAGTCACTTTTGCATTAAAAACTCGTATGCAAACATCATCATTATAATACATCATAATTATTGCTTACTATATATAATTCTCGCTCATGCATTTATTAGTTAATTTAACACCTCTCAGCTAATCTGTCTCTCGAAATTATAAGATACACACTTTGTACCTAATACACACAAATACACATTTGACCACAGGTCTATACATCATCCACTACTTAATTCGATTTGTACCTACAACAGTCAATAAAAATGCATGTATGCACACTACATATACTATATATACAAACCTTATGCTAAAATCAATATCACAATAAACTATTTCATTGCGCGTAAGTGCTAAGTATGCAATTTAGTCTTAATCATTTTTGCTTTCTAATATATCTTGCTTATGCATTTATTGTTAATTTAACAATCCTCTCAGCTAATCTGTCCCTCGAAATTGTAAGATACACACTTTGTACCTAGTACACAAAAATACGCACTAGACCACAGGTCTATACATCATCCATTACGTAATTCTATTTTTACCTACACTAGTCAATAAAATTAGTTTATAGATTGTACGATTTACGTTTTTCCCTTTTATCTATTATTCATTATGTATGTAATTTTTCCCACAGAAAAATAAAATTTTGTAAAAAGATTTTAACCATATCATTGTTTGTCTAACTTAATTGTTTGTCTAAATTAAAGTATTAATCTTTGAATTTTTTATATTTTATAATAACTATAATAACTCTCTAAGCATAATAACTAACTTGTTCTGTATAAAACTTGTAATGTAAAGAAAAATTCGTCACCTAACTTGAATTAGTTACGATGTTATTTTCTCAATTGTATTGTATTGTATTAATTTTATTATATTATTGTATAAATATCATTTTAAAGGGGAGAGCAATGTAAAAAATGAACAATGAATAATCAATATTCATTTTTACATTAGAACCAAAATCGCTTAACGCGAGTTTGGATAATAATTTTACTTGTAGCTTCCTATTTTTGTTCAAGTCACAACCCTACGATCTACCATATCTATGGTTTAGTCGTATCCATTTTCCATTTGTTATAGAAGTTATTATAATTAATTATGATTGTCTTGCATCTCACCCTCGACCCTAGATTATGCATACATATTGCATATAACAGGATTGGAACCCGTAGTTGTACTTCTTAGTCATTAATACCCTCTCTTTGTCTCTAATTCGTTCTTGTAAATCTTCCTAATAATGATTTGTACTATACGTACAAATTCAATAACTATGACGTCACATTTTCCCGTCATTAATTTCCCTTGATCATTATCCTATATAAATTTTATTAAATATTCATTTTTACTCGTGTCAATCTATGTAACGCAAAACTTCATGCATTCGTTCGAAAACGCAGAAATACGTTCTCGTATTATTTTTTTCATTTTTATTTTTAAAAAGGTTCACCTCTGAATGAACTCGAAAATGCTGAGGTAGGTGATCAAATTTCGCTAACTGGCAAAATCGAACGCTTCAAAGATAAAAAAATCTCCTTTCGCTCTGATTCGAATTTATAACATTATCATGCGTTATGTTATATCATGTGTGTCATGTCTCATGTAATTGTGTTGTACTAATAACCATATATAATAACCATATATAATAACCACCATATAGTATAACCATATAGTATAACCATATAGTATAACCATATATAAATATATAAAAACAATGTAAGAATGGTAAAGGACGTAATGTACTTTAATGAAACTACTTTAATTAAACGATCACAATTTAATATATAATGTAGTAATGTACTTTAATGAAACAGTACTTAATGATGTAATGTACTAAATGACGTAGTCAATGTACTTTAATGAAATTGTAGTTAACGATAATAAATGAATTGGTAATTATAATCATAGTTACAGTAGACCAAAATTACAATGTACTCAATGTCCGACCTGACATTATGTCGCCATAAGGAATGTAGAATCGGCAATACTGTTGTTATTTTTTATTATTATTTTTCCGTTGTGATAAATTTTGATGTGCTTTCAACTTTGCCAAATAATTGATGACTTGTTCTTTTTTTTAAATTTCTTAATCATATTTAGATTTAGCATAAAAATGAATCCTGAGTAACTTTTGCCATGTCATGTTTTGTATACGTTCTCGCTTCGTTATAAAATATGAAGTCATGTCTTGCCTAAGCATTTAATTGTAAATTTTAAACCTTTAATTTTTACTCATATGCATATTTTAGTGTAAAGATGCATAGTTCAATTTCCACTTTTAGTTAACTTGGCAGATCATGATAACATCAGATCTGAAAATACGCGGTTTATTAAGATAAAAATATGGCTTCATCTTCAAATATCTTGTTTATTCGTTTGAACCTTACCACAGCTAAAAGATTTACTTTATTTTCAAATATTGTGCAAAAAATAATGCAGCCTCTTCAACATTTAATAATGATGATGTTAGTAGAATCCGGGTATATAAACCTCACCAATTTCTTCCATGTTTATTCTGATTCCAACGACGAGGCTGAGTAGTACCTTTACATTTTAGCAGTAAATTACAGTAAAAGAAAGTCTTTATCTTCTCCGTCGAGCCGTGCTCTCTTCAGAAAACTTAGTACTAAAATCTCCCGATACGTTACAAGAAGAATCGAGGGGAACCCTCAGAGTATTTAATAAACCTCTCAGAATCCTCCGAGCCACTAAAGAAGAACTCGGAGAGTCGTATAGAAGAAACTACTGCAAGTACCAGATCCGTTGCTGCCTCCTAACCAGAACCCCGTCGACTCCGAACCAACCCAGGGTTGGAGGGGTTAACAGTCTTGCGACCTTGCCCCAAGAAAAAAAAAAACTAGCACCCCAAGCACATAGAAGATATTGGCATAACAGTCTGGCGAGTCTGTAGCCAAGAGTTTAACAAGTGCGACCCACCATTTGACCGGCGTGCCACGACTTCTAGTTCGTAACATCTACCCTTGAACCGGTTGTGTCACGACTCCAAGTTCTCCACGCCTAGTTTTCATCCAAGAAGAAGTAGCCAGCAAGACTCGTTTTCAGGACACGTCTCTAAGGATTTCGCCGTAGAAATTTTGTTAAGTACAGAAATGGTTTTTTTTAAGAAATTTGTAAACATTTGAAAAGTCAGTATTATTGACAGTTAATAATGAGTATCAAGCCAGAATTTACAAGAAACACTGAACATTTCAGACACCAGTGATACATTTTTTTTAGTGAAACTAATTTTCACTGAAGTTAAAAGTCACAGAAGTTAAAAGTCACAGAAGTTAAAAGGCACAGAAGTTAAGTCACAGAAGTTAAAAGTCACAGAAGTTAAAAGTCACAGAAGTTAAAAGTCACAGAAGTTAAATGTAACAGAAGTTAATTTCAGAGAGTTAATTTCATTATTATATTCAGTATAGAATAATTTTATTTTATGTACCAAACATAATGTTACTGTACAATTTTTTCAAATTATTGAATTGAATTGACTTGCAAATTAAGAAAGAGAGAGTTTATTGAGAGATTTATAGATACACTTGAAGTAGTTTCGAGTCACTTTTAGCTGCAAATAAGTTGCAAATCAATTTATAGACAGTTTCAGTTGGTTGTATCCACGAGGGACAACCAAACCCCAAAGATTTATAGTTTCCATTTGATAGCAGTTCAAGTGCAAGTCAGTTTCAGTAGACTTCATTGATAGCAGTTCAGTGCAGTCCATTTTAGTTAGTTGGTTGCTTCCAAGAGGTACAACTAAACCCAGAGAATAATAGACTCCACTTGATAGAGTTCAAGTGCAGTCAATTCCAGACAGTTTCAGTTTCAAGTCAGTTTCAATTGCAAGTCAGTTTCAATTGCAAGTCAGTTTCAGTTGCAAGTCAGTTTCAATTGCAAGTCAGTTTCAGTTGCAAGTCAGTTTCAGTTGCAAGTCAGTTTCAGTTGCAAGTCTCAGTCATTTTCAGGTTTCAAGTCAGTTTCAAGTTTCAAGTCAGTTTCAAGTTTAAAGTCAGTTTCAAGTTTAAAGTCAGTTTCAAGTTTCAAGTCAGTTTCAAGTTAGTCAGATTCAAGTTAATCAGTTTCAAGTAGTTTCGAAGTTTCAGTCAATTTCAGTCAGTTTTGAAGTCAGTTTGTTTTATTTGAAGTCAGTTTTGAAGTTAGTTTCAAGTCCCAAGTTAGTTTTCAAGTCCCAAGTTAGTTTTCAAGTCCCAAGTTAGATTTCAAGTCCCAAGTTAGTTTTCAAGTCCCAAATCAGTTTTCAAGTCCCAAGTCAGTTTTCAAGTCAAAAGGAAGTTTTCAAGTCCCAAGTCAGTTTTCAAGTCCCAAGTCATTCAATGAAGTCAATTGAATTCACCTTTTTTTTAGTTGTTTCAAAGAATGTAATTTAAGAGAATGTAATTCAACCTTTTTTTTTGTTTTGTTGCAAAAAAAAATTAAATTCAACCTGAACTGACCGGTTTGCGTCTTTAGTTCAGCCTTCTTTTTTTTGTAAGAAGGAAATTGACCGATTTGTCTCTTTTTCATGCCATTGTTGCATATATAAATATAGAGGTAAAATGATATATTTTAATTGTAACCAAAAGCGTTTTTACAAATGTTTGTAGCGATTTTTATAATTATTATGATTATATGATGACAGTAATAGTGTAATAATTAATCAATCATCTCTAATGACTCCCTTTTTAAATTACTATAGGGAGAAACATGCCGTCCCTCCGTTTTATTTTACCTCCTTTAATTTTTGTTCTAAGCAGTATGACAAGCAATCTTTTTTCTAAAGAGCAAGGTGCTCACGAAAAGACGTATTGTCAATTTCAGACATATCTCCCCCCTTAGTTACTCAATTCCCCCGAATGTAGTACCCCAAACTTTATTTTTTATTTTTTTAAGAGTATGGACCCTAGAACCTCACGTTAGTTCATTATAGTTTATAATTAATTTCTATTTTTAATTTGTATTCTTAATTTTCTTAATTCAATTATCGTACCGATACGTCTGGTTAATTTTAATGGCTATATAGCTCATATATAGCTAGGAATGTTACTAGTCGAATTTAATTCCATGTTAAAATTTAATTTTTAATACCGTGAGATTTACTTTCATTACTTGTAAGATCCTCTAAGTGCGTATTTTTTATTACCTTAATATACGTGGAACTGATTTAAATAACGTAAAATCTATAATCCTAACTGAATTTTATTACTTGTGACACATATTCGAATTCATTTCCCTTCCGTACAAGTCACTTTCACATTAAAACTCATATGCATACATCATCATTAATACTACCTGTAATTGAATAATAATTCACTTAAACTTAAAGGATTTTATAATAATACTAATAATACTACTACTACTAATAATAATAATAATAGACTTAAACTTAAAAGAATCTATAACCCTACTCTCAATTTAAATTATTATATGTCTTTATTAATTCAAAAACTTTCCGAATCCCTACACATACACACGCATGTATGCACATTTTTCCACAAACACGTACAAAAGTAGTACAAAAATCTGCGGATACTGATTACACTTTCACCCATTTGGACATATCACCAACCACTACACTCTGTACCTAGTACACACAAATACACACTTGACCCAAGGTCTATACATCATTCACTACGTAATTCGTTTTTCACCCAAACTAGTCCATAAAAATTCGTTTATTAACTGTACAATCATGATAACTAATGTAATAATATCATTGTTTGTCTAAATTAACTTATTAATCATTTTATTCTTTTGTATGAAATTAAAGTATTGATCTCTGAATTTTACTCAACCAACGAACTCACTTGTTCTTTATAAAATTTGTATTGTAAAGAAAAAAATCCGTCATCATCTAAGTTGAATTCGTTAGGATGTTATTTTCTCAATTGTATTGTAGCAATTGTATTATATTGTTGTATTAATATCATTTTTTGAGGGGAGAGCAATGTAAAAATGAACATTTATTATTCATTGTTCATTTTTACATGAGAAACCAAAATCGCCTAAGCGAGTTTTGGATAGAATTTCGATTTGTACTTCTTTATTCATTACTGTATTTCTCTAAGTCATCTTTTCTAATAATGACTTATACTGTACGTATGACAATGTGAATAACTATGACGTCATAAAGTAACAACTCTCTTCACGTTTTCCATACCGTGAATACTGAATCACCCATTTGGTATGTGGATATCTTTCATGTTCAATGTATGGTAAATTCTTTAATAATAATAAAAAAAAATAAAAACCTTTACACTCTATACGTCATTATGTAAATGTTGTTCATTCATACATCTTCTTGACCTTTATCTTTTGTTAATTTTATTAATTATTCATTCAACTACCTATTGTCAACCTATTGTGTGACTACCAGTATGTGTACAATAGTTTAGGCATTCGTACATGTCCACTGAGGACGTACATAATTACCTTACATCTAAGTACGTTCACATGTATTCTTTTTACTCTTTCTTTTAGGTGCGTTCACTTCTTGCAATGAACTCGAAAACGCTTATGCAAGCGTACGCAATTCGATGATCACATCATAAATTAACATCTGAAGACGTAAAATCTCTCGCTCTAATTCCAAATTTCTAAAAAAAATTATCATGCGTTATGTTAAATCATGTGTGTCATATATATATGTAAATATATACCGTATGTGCCCATGTACTCTGTGTTGTACTGATAACCATATATAAATATAAAAACACTGTAAGAATTGTAAGTGACTAATGTACTTAATAATGTAATTGATGTACCGTACTTTAAAATAAAACTGTAATTAATGATCATAATTTAAATGTAATTAATGTACTTTAACGATAATAATTTAATATCAAGAAATTAATGTATTTTAAAACGATAATTAACGATAATAAGCGAATGTGAATTAATTGGTAATTGTAATCATAATTGTAATGAACCAAAAGTGCAGCGTACTCAGTGATGTACTTAGATTGTACTCAATGCACGACCCGACATTATGTCACCATTTAAGAATGTATACGCGGCGATATTATTTTTTTTATTATTATTTTTCCGTTGTGATAAATTTTGATGTGCTTTCAACTTTGCCAAATAATTGATGACTTGTTCTTTTTTTTAAATATCTTAATCATTTTTAGATTTAGCTTAATAATGAATCCTGAGTAACTTTTGCCATGTCATGTTTTGTATACGTTCTCGCTTCGTTATAAAATATGAAGTCATGTCTTGCCTAAGCATTTAGTAGTAAATTTTAAACCTTTAATTTTTACTCATGTGCGTATTTTAGTGTAAGGATGCATAGTTCAATTTCCACTTTCAGTTAACTTGGCAGATCATGATAACATCAGATCTGAATATACGCGGTTTATTAAGATAAAAATATGGCTTCATCTTCAAATATCTTGTTTATTCGTTTGAACCTTACCACAGCTAAAAGATTTACTTTATTTTCAAATATTGTGCAAAAAATAATGCAGCCTCTTCAACATTTAATGATGATGATGTTAGTAGAATCGGGGTATATAAACCTCACCAGTTTCTTCCATGTTTATTCTGATTCCAACGAAGAGGCTGAGTAGGACCTGTACATTTTAGCAGTAAATTACAGTAAAAGAAAGTCTTTACCTTCTCCGTCGAGCCGTGCTCTCTTCAGAAAACTTAGTACTAAAATCTCCCGATACGTTACAAGAAGAATCGAGAGGAACCCACAGAGAATTTAATAAGCCTCTCAGAATCCTCCGAGCCACTAAAGAAGAACTCGGAGAGTCGTATAGAAGAAACTACTGCAAGTACCAGATACGTTGCTGCCTCCTAACCAGAACCCCCGTCGACTCCGAACCAACCCAGGGCCATAGACGGAGGGGTTAACAGTCTGGCGACCTTGCCCCAGGATAAAAAAAACTAGCACCCAAAGCACATAGAAGATATTGGCATACCAGTCTGGCGAGTCTGTAGCCAAGAGTTTAACAAGTGGCGACCCACCATTTGACCGGCGTGCCACGACTTCTAGTTCGTAACATCTACCCTTGAACCGGTGTGTCACGACTCCAAGTTCTCCACGCCTAGTTTTCATCCAAGAAGAAGTAGCCAGCAAGACACGTTTTCAGGACGTCTCTAAGGATTTCGCCGTAGAAATTTTGTTAAGTACTTTGTTGTTTTTTTAAGAAATTTGTAAACATTTGAAAAGTCAGTATTATTGACAGTTAATAATGAGTATCAAGCCAGAATTTACAAGAAACACTGAACATTTCAGACACCAGTGATACATTTTTTTAGTGAAACTAATTTTCACAGAAGTTAAAAGTCACAGAAGTTAAAAGTCACAAAAGTTAAGTCACAGAAGTTAAAAGTCACAGAAGTTAAAAGTCACAGAAGTTAAAAGTCACAGAAGTTAAAAGTCACAGAAGTTAAATGTAACGGAAGTTAATTTCAGAGAGTTAATTTCAGAGAGTTAATTTCACTATTATAGTCAGTATAGAATAATTTTATTTTATGTACCAAACATAATGTTACTCTACCTTCGCGTACATTCGAGTGAAATGTTGTTACCTTTTTTTATTTTTGTTTACAATTTTTTCAAATTATTGAATTGAATTGACTTGCAAATTAAGAAAGAGAGAGTTTATTGAGAGATTTATAGATACACTTGAAGTAGTTTCGAGTCACTTTTAGCTGCAAATAAGTTGCAAATCATTTAGACAGTTTCAGTTGGTTGTATCCACGAGGGACAACAACCCAAACCCCAGAGATTATAGTTTCCATTTGATAGCAGTTCAAGTGCAAGTCAGTTTCAGTAGACTTCATTGATAGCAGTTCAGTGCAGTCCATTTTAGTTAGTTGGTTGCTTCCAGAGGGACAACAAACCAACCCAGAGATAATAGACTCCACTTGATAGAGTTCAAGTGCAGTCAATTCCAGACAGTTTCAGTTTCAAGTCAGTTTCAATTGCAAGTCAGTTTCAATTGCAAGTCAGTTTCAGTTGCAAGTCTTTCAGTTTCAGTCATTCAATTGCAAGTCAGTTTCAGTTGCAAGTCAGTTTCAGTTGCAAGTCAGTTTCAGTTGCAAGTCTCAGTCATTTTCAGGTTTCAAGTCAGTTTCAAGTTTCAAGTCAGTTTCAAGTTTAAAGTCAGTTTCAAGTTTAAAGTCAGTTCCAAGTTTCAAGTCAGTTTGAAGTTAGTAAGATTCAAGTTAATCAGTTTCAAGTAGTTTCGAAGTTTCAGTCAGTTTCAGTCAGTTTTGAAGTCAGTTTGTTTTATTTGAAGTCAGTTTTGAAGTTAGTTTCAAGTCCCAAGTTAGTTTTCAAGTCCCAAGTTCGTTTTCAAGTCCCAATTTAGATTTCAAGTCCCAAGTTAGTTTTCAAGTCCCAAATCAGTTTTCAAGTCCCAAGTCAGTTTTCAAGTCAAAAGGAAGTTTTCAAGTCCCAAGTCATTCAATGAAGTCAATTGAATTCACCTTTTTTTTAGTTGTTTCAAAGAATGTAATTTAAGAGAATGTAATTTAAGAGAATGTAATTCAACCTTTTTTTTTGTTTTGTTGCAAAAAAAAATTAAATTCAACCTGAACTGACCGGTTTGCGTCTTTAGTTCAGCCTTCTTTTTTTTGTAAGAAGGAAATTGACCGATTTGTCTCTTTTTCATGCCATTGTTGCATATATAAATATAGAGGTAAAATGATATATTTTAATTGTAACCAAAAGCGTTTTTACAAATGTTTGTAGCGATTTTTATAATTAATGATTATATGATGACAGTAATAGTGTAATAATTAATCAATCATGTCTAATGACTTCCTTTTTAAATTACTATAGGGAGAAACATGCCGTCCCTCCGTTTTATTTTACCTCCTTTAATTTTTTCTAAGCAGTATGACAAGCAATCTTTTTCTAAAGAGCAAGGTGCTCACGAAAAGACGTATTGTCAATTTCAGACATATCTCCCCCCTTAGTTACTCAATTCCCCGAATGTAGTACCCCAAACTTTATTTTTATTTTTTTAAGAGTATGGACCCTAGAACCTCACGTTAGTTCATTATAGTTTATAATTAATTTCTATTTTTAATTTGTATTCTTAATTTTCTTAATTCAATTATCGTACCGATACGTCTGGTTAATGTTAATGGCTATATAGCTCATATATAGCTAGGAATGTTACTAGTCGAATTTAATTCCATGTTAAATTTAATTTTTAATACCGTGAGATTTACTTTCATTACTTGTAAGATCCTCTAAGTGCGTATTTTTTATTACCTTAATATACGTGGAACTGATTTAAATTACGTAAAATCTATAATCCTAACTGAATTTTATTACTTGTGACACATATTCGAATTCATTTCCCTTCCGTACAAGTCACTTTCACATTAAAACTCATATGCATACATCATCATTAATACTACCTGTAATTGAATAATAATTCACTTAAACTTAAAGGATTTTATAATAATAATAATAATACTAATAATAATAATAATAATAATAGACTTAAACTTAAAAGATTCTATAACCCTACTCTCAATTTAAATTATTATATGTCTTTATTAATTCAAAAACTTTCCGAATCCCTACACATACACACGCATGTATGCACATTTCTCCACAAACACGTACAAAATAGTACAAAAATCTGCGGATACTGATTACACTTTCACCCATTTGGACATATCACCAACCACTACACTCTGTACCTAGTACACACAAATACACACTAAACCCAAGGTCTATACATCATCCACTACGTAATTCGTTTTTCACCCAAACTAGTCCATAAAAATTCGTTTATTAACTGTACAATCATGATAACTAATGTAATAATATCATTGTTTGTCTAAATTAACTTATTAATCATTTTATTCTTTTGTATGAAATTAAAGTATTGATCTCTGAATTTTACTCAACCAACGAACTCACTTGTTTTTTATAAAATTTGTATTGTAAGAAAAAAATCCGTCATCATCTAAGTTGAATTCGTTAGGATGTTATTTTCTCAATTGTATTGTAGCAATTGTATTATATTGTTTATTAATATCATTTTTTGAGGGGAGAGCATGTAAAAATGAACATTTATTATTCATTGTTCATTTTTACATGAGAAAACAAAATCGCCTAAGCGAGTTTTGGATAGAATTTCGATTTGTACTTCTTTATTCATTACTGTATTTCTCTAAGTCATCTTTTCTAATAATGACTTATACTGTACGTATGACAATGTGAATAACTATGACGTCATAAAGTAACTTAACTCTCTTCACGTTTTCCATACCGTGAATACTGAATCACCCATTTGGTATGTGGATATCTTTCATGTTCAATGTATGGTAAATTCTTTAATAATAATAAAAAAAAATAAAAACCTTTACACTCTATACGTCATTATGTAAATGTTGTTCATTCATACTCTTCTTGACCTTTATCTTTTGTTAATTTTATTAATTATTCATTCAGCTACCTATTGTCAACCTATTGTGTGACTACCAATATGTGTACAATAGTTTAGGCATTCGTACATGTCCACTGAGGACGTACATAATTACCTTACATCTAAGTACGTTCACATGTATTCTTTTACTCTTTCTTTTAGTGCGTTCACTTCTTGCAATGAACTCGAAAACGCTTATGCAAGCGTACGCAATTCGATGATCACATCATAAATTAACATCTGAAGACGTAAAATCTCTCGCTCTAATTCCAAATTTCTAAAAAAAATTATCATGCGTTATGTTAAATCATGTGTGTCATATATATATGTAAATATATACCGTATGTGCCCATGTACTCTGTGTTGTACTGATAACCATATATAAATATAAAAACACTGTAAGAATTGTAAGTGACTAATGTACTTAATAATGTAATTGATGTACCGTACTTTAAAATAAAACTGTAATTAATGATCATAATTTAAATGTAATTAATGTACTTTAACGATAATAATTTAATATCAAGAAATTAATGTATTTTAATAACGATAATTAACGATAATAAGCGAATGTGAATTAATTGGTAATTGTAATCATAATTGTAATGAACCAAAAGTGCAGCGTACTCAGTGATGTACTTAGATTGTACTCAATGCACGACCCGACATTATGTCACCATTTAAGAATGTATACGCGGCGATATTATTTTTTTTATTATTATTTTTCCGTTGTGATAAATTTTGATGTGCTTTCAACTTTGCCAAATAATTGATGACTTGTTCTTTTTTTAAATATCTTAATCATTTTTAGATTTAGCTTAATAATGAATCCTGAGTAACTTTTGCCATGTCATGTTTTGTATACGTTCTCGCTTCGTTATAAAATATGAAGTCATGTCTTGCCTAAGCATTTAGTAGTAAATTTTAAACCTTTAATTTTTACTCATGCATATTTTAGTGTAAGATGCATAGTTCAATTTCCACTTTCAGTTAACTTGGCAGATCATGATAACATCAGATCTGAATACGCGGTTTATTAAGATAAAAATATGGCTTCATCTTCAAATATCTTGTTTATTCGTTTGAACCTTACCACGCTAAAAGATTTACTTTATTTTCAATATTGTGCAAAAATAATGCAGCCTCTTCAACATTTAATATGATGTTAGTAGAATCGGGGTATATAAACCTCACAATTTCTTCCATGTTTATTGTGATTCCAACGAAGAGGCTGAGTAGGACCTGTAAATTTTAGCAGGAAATTACAGTAAAAGAAAGTCTTTACATTCTCCGTCGAGCCGTGCTCTCTTCAGAAAACTTAGTACTAAAATCTCCCGATACGTTACAAGAAGAATCGAGGGGAACCCAGAGAATTTAATAAGCCTCTCAGAATCCTCCGAGCCACTAAAGAAGAACTCGGAGAGTCGTATAGAAGAAACTACTGCAGTACCAGATCCGGTGCTGCCTCCTAACCAGACCCCCCGTCGACTCCGAACCAACCAGGGCCATAGACGGAGGGGTTAACAGTCTGGCGACTTGCCCAGGATAAAAAAAACTAGCACCCAAGCACATAGAAGATATTGGCATAACAGTCTGGCGAGTCTGTAGCCAAGAGTTTAACAAGTGGCGACCCACCATTTGACCGGCGTGCCACGACTTCTAGTTCGTAACATCTACCTTGAACCGTGTGTCACGACTCCAAGTTCTCCACGCCTAGTTTTCATCCAAGAAGAAGTAGCCAGCAAGACCGTTTTTCAGGACACGTCTCTAAGGATTTCGCCGTAGAAATTTTGTTAAGTACAGAGTTGGTTTTTTTAAGAAATTTGTAAACATTTGAAAAGTCAGTATTATTGACAGTTAATAATGAGTATCAAGCCAGATTTACAAGAAACACTGAACATTTCACACCAGTGATACATTTTTTTAGTGAAACTAATTTTCACAGAAGTTAAAAGTCACAGAAGTTAAAAGTCACAGAGTTAAGTCACAGAAGTAAAAGTCAAGTTAAAGTCACAGAAGTTAAAAGTCACAGAAGTTAAATGTAACAAGTTCAGAGATTAATTCAGAGAGTTAATTTCACTATTATAGTCAGTATAGAATAATTTTATTTTATGTACCAAACATAATGTTACTGTACCTTCGCGTACATTCGAGTGAAATGTTGTTTACATTTTTATTTTTGTTTACAATTTTTTCAAATTATTGAATTGAATTGACTTGCAAATTAAAAGAGGAGTTTATTGAGAGATTTATAGATACACTTGAAGTAGTTTCGAGTCACTTTTAGCTGCAAATAGTTGCAAATCAATTTTTAGACAGTTTCAGTTGGTGTATCCACGAGGGACAACCAAACCCCAGAGATTAATAGTTTCCATTTGATAGCAGTTCAAGTGCAAGTCAGTTTCAGTAGACTCATTGATAGCAGTTCAGTGCAGTCCATTTTAGTTAGTTGGTTGCTTCCAAGAGGGACAACCAAACCAGAGAATATAGACTCCACTTGATAGAGTTCAAGTGCAGTCAATTCCAGACGTTTTCAGTTTCAAGTCAGTTCACAATTGCAAGTCAGTTTCAATGCAAGTCAGTTTCAGTTGCAAGTCAGTTTCAGTTGCAAGTCAGTTTCAGTTGCAAGTCAGTTTCAGTTGCAAGTCAGTTTCAGTTGCAAGTCAGTTTCATTGCAAGTCTCAGTCATTTCAGGTTTCAAGTCAGTTTCAAGTTTCAAGTCAGTTCAAGTTTAAAGTCAGTTTCAAGTTTAAAGTCAGTTCAAGTTTCAAGTCAGTTTGAAGTTAGTCAGATTCAAGTTAATCAGTTTCAAGTAGTTTCGAAGTTTCAGTCATTTCAGTCAGTTTTGAAGTCAGTTTGTTTTATTTGAAGTCAGTTTTGAAGTTAGTTTCAAGTCCCAAGTTAGTTTTCAAGTCCCAAGTTGTTTTCAAGTCCCAATTAGATTTCAAGTCCAAGTTAGTTTCAAGTCCCAAATCAGTTTTCAAGTCCCAAGTCAGTTTTCAAGTCAAAGGAAGTTTTCAAGTCCCAAGTCAGTTTTCAAGTCCCAAGTCATTCAATGAAGTCAATTGAATTCACCTTTTTTTAGTTTTTCAAAGAATGTAATTTAAGAGAATGTAATTTAAGAGATGTAATTCAACCTTTTTTTTTGTTTTGTTGCAAAAAAAAAAATTAAATTCAACCTGAACTGACGGTTTGCGTCTTTAGTTCAGCCTTCTTTTTTTTTAAGAAGGAAATTGACCGATTTGTCTCTTTTTCATGCCATTGTTGCATATATAAATATAGAGGTAAAATGATATTTTAATTGTAACCAAAAGCGTTTTTACAAATGTTTGTAGCGATTTTATAATTATTGATTATATGATGACAGTAATAGTGTAATAATTAATCAATCATGTCTAATACTTCCTTTTTAAATTACTATAGGGAGAAACATGCCGTCCCTCCGTTTTATTTTACCTCCTTAATTTTGTTCTAAGCAGTATGACAAGCAATCTTTTTCTAAAGAGCAAGGTGCTCACGAAAAGACGTATTGTCAATTTCAGACATATCTCCCCCCTTAGTTACTCAATTCCCCCGAATGTAGTACCCCAAACTTTATTTTTATTTTTTTAAGAGTATGGACCCTAGAACTCACGTTAGTTCATTATAGTTTATAATTAATTTCTATTTTAATTTGTATTCTTAATTTTCTTAATTCAATTATCGTACCGATACGTCTGGTTAATGTTAATGGCTATATAGCTCATATATAGCTAGGAATGTTACTAGTCGAATTTAATTCCATGTTAAAATTTAATTTTAATACCGTGAGATTACTTTCATAACTTGTAAGATCCTCTAAGTGCGTTTTTTTTATTACCTTAATATACGTGTACTGATTTAAATTACATAAAATCTATAATCCTACTGAATTTTATTACTTGTGACACATATTCGAATTCATTTCCCTTCCGTACAAGTCACTTTCACATTAAAACTCATAGCATACATCATCATTAATACTACCTGTAATTGAATAATAATTCACTTAAACTTAAAGGATTTTATAATAATAATAATACTAATAATAATAATAATAATAATAATAGACTTAAACTTAAAAGATTCTATAACCCTACTCTCAATTTAAATTATTATATGTCTTTATTTATTCAAAAACTTTCCGAATCCCTACACATACACACGCATGTATGCACATTTCTCCACAAACACGTACAAAATTAGTACAAAAATCTGCGGATACTGATTACACTTTCACCCATTTGGACATATCACCAACCACTACACTCTGTACCTAGTACACACAAATACACACTAAACCCAAGGTCTATACATCATCCACTACGTAATTCGTTTTTCACCCAAACTAGTCCATAAAAATTCGTTTATTAACTGTACAATCATGATAACTAATGTAATAATATCATTGTTTGTCTAAAATTAACTTATTAATCATTTTATTCTTTTGTATGAAATTAAATTATTGATCTCTGAATTTTACTCAACCAACGAACTCACTTGTTGTTTATAAAATTTGTATTGTAAAGAAAAAAATCCGTCATCATGTAAGTTGAATTCGTTAGGATGTTATTTTCTCAATTGTATTGTAGCAATTGTATTATATTGTTGTATTAATATCATTTTTGAGGGGAGAGCAATGTAAAAATGAACATTATTATTCATTGTTCATTTTTACATGAGAAACAAAATCGCCTAAGCGAGTTTTGGATAGAATTTCGATTTGTACTTCTTTATTCATTACTGTATTCTCTAAGTCATCTTTTCTAATAATGACTTATACTGTACGTATGACAATGTGAATAACTATGACGTCATAAAGTAACTTAACTCTCTTCACGTTTTCCATACCGTGAATACTGAATCACCCATTTGGTATGTGGATATCTTTCATGTTCAATGTATGGTAAATTCTTTAATAATAATAAAAAAAAAAAAACCTTTACACTCTATACTCATTATGTAAATGTTGTTCATTCATACATCTCTTGACCTTTATCTTTTGTTAATTTTATTAATTATTCATTCAGCTACCTATTGTCAACCTATTGTGTGACTACCATATGTGTACAATAGTTTAGGCATTCGTACATGTCCACTGAGGACGTACATAATTACCTTACATCTAAGTACGTTCACATGTATTCTTTTTACTCTTTCTTTTAGGTGCGTTCACTTCTTGCAATGAACTCGAAACGCTTATGCAAGCGTACGCAATTCGATGATCACATCATAAATTAACATCTGAAGACGTAAATCTCTCGCTCTAATTCCAAATTTCTAAAAAAAATTATCATGCGTTATGTTAAATCATGTGTGTCATATTATATGTAAATATACCGTATGTGCCATGTACTCTGTGTTGTACTGATAACCATATATAAATATAAAAACACTGTAAGAATTGTAAGTGACTAATGTACTTAATAATGTAATTGATGTACCGTACTTTAAAATAAAACTGTAATTAATGATCATAATTTAAATGTAATTAATGTACTTTAACGATAATAATTTAATATCAAGAAATTAATGTATTTTAATAACGATAATTAACGATAATAAGCGAATGTGAATTAATTGGTAATTGTAATCATAATTGTAATGAACAAAAGTGCAGCGTACTCAGTGATGTACTTAGATTGTACTCAATGCACGACCCGACATTATGTCACCATTTAAGAATGTATACGCGGGCGATATTATTTTTTTATTATTATTTTTCCGTTGTGATAAATTTTGATGTGCTTTCAACTTTGCCAAATAATTGATGACTTGTTCTTTTTTTTAAATATCTTAATCATTTTTAGATTTAGCTTAATAATGAATCCTGAGTAACTTTTGCCATGTCATGTTTGTATACGTTTCTCGCTTCGTTATAAAATATGAAGTCATGTCTTGCCTAAGCATTTAGTAGTAAATTTTAAACCTTTAATTTTTACTCATGTGCGTATTTTTAGTGTAAGATGCATAGTTCAATTTCCACTTTCAGTTAACTTGGCAGATCATGATAACATCAGATCTGAATATACGCGGTTTATTAAGATAAAAATATGGCTTCATCTTCAAATATCTTGTTTATTCGTTTGAACCTTACCACAGCTAAAAGATTTACTTTATTTTCAAATATTGTGCAAAAAATAATGCAGCCTCTTCAACATTTAATAATGATGATGTTAGTAGAATCGGGGTATATAAACCTCACCAATTTCTTCCATGTTTATTCTGATTCCAACGAAGGCTGAGTAGTACCTGTACATTTTAGCAGTAAATTACAGTAAAAGAAAGTCTTTATCTTCTCCGTCGAGCCGTGCTCTCTTCAGAAAACTTAGTACTAAAATCTCCCGATACGTTACAAGAAGAATCGAGAGGAACCCACAGAGAATTAATAAGCCTCTCAGAATCCTCCGAGCCACTAAAGAAGAACTCGGAGAGTCGTATAGAAAGAAACTACTGCAAGTACCATATACGTTGCTGCCTCCTAACCAGAACCCGTCGACTCCGACCAACCCAGGGCCATAGACGGAGGGGTTAACAGTCTGGCGACCTTGCCCCAGGATAAAAAAACTAGCACCCAAAGCACATAGAAGATATTGGCATACCAGTCTGGCGAGTCTGTAGCCAAGAGTTTAACAAGTGGCGACCCACCATTTGACCGGCGTGCCACGACTTCTAGTTCGTAACATCTACCCTTGAACCGGTGTGTCCACGACTCCAAGTTCTCCACGCAGTTTTTCATCCAAGAAAAGTAGCCAGCAAGACACGTTTTCAGGACGTCTCTAAGGATTTCGCCGTAGAAATTTTGTAGTACAGAGTTGTTTTTTTTAAGAAATTTTAAACATTTGAAAAGTCAGTATTATTGACAGTTAATAATGAGTACAAGCAGAATTTACAAGAAACACTGAACATTTCAGACACCAGTGATACATTTTTTTAGTGAAACTAATTTTCACAGAAGTTAAAAGTCACAGAAGTTAAAAGTCACAGAAGTTAAAAGTCACAGAAGTTAAGTCACAGAAGTTAAAAGTCACAGAAGTTAAAAGTCACAGAAGTTAAATGTAACGGAAGTTAATTTCAGAGAGTTAATTTCACTATTATAGTCAGTATAGAATAATTTTATTTTATGTACCAAACATAATGTTACTCTACCTTCGCGTACATTCGAGTGAAATGTTGTTTACCTTTTTTATTTTTGTTTACAATTTTTTCAAATTATTGAATTGAATTGACTTGCAAATTAAGAAAAGAGAGTTTATTGAGAGATTTATAGATACCTTGAAGTAGTTTCGAGTCACTTTTAGCTGCAAATAAGTTGCAAATCAATTTTTAGACAGTTTCAGTTGGTTGTATCCACGAGGGACAACCAAACCCCAGAGATTAATAGTTTCCATTTGATAGCAGTTCAAGTGCAAGTCAGTTTCAGTAGACTTCATTGATAGCAGTTCAGTGCAGTCCATTTTAGTTAGTTGGTTGCTTCCAAGAGGGACAACCAACCCAGAGAATATAGACTCCACTTGATAGAGTTCAAGTGCAGTCAATTCCAGACAGTTTCAGTTTCAAGTCAGTTTCAATTGCAAGTCAGTTTTCAATTGCAAGTCAGTTTCAGTTGCAAGTCAGTTTCAGTTGCAAGTCAGTTTCAGTTGCAAGTCAGTTCAGTTGCAAGTCAGTTTCAGTTTGCAAGTCTCAGTCATTTTCAGGTTTAAGTCAGTTTCAAGTTTCAAGTCAGTTTCAAGTTTTAAAGTCAGTTTCAAGTTTAAAGTCAGTTTCAAGTTTCAAGTCAGTTTCAAGTTAGTCAGATTCAAGTTAATCAGTTTCAAGTAGTTTCGAAGTTTCAGTCAATTTCAGTCAGTTTTTGAAGTCAGTTTGTTTTATTTGAAGTCAGTTTTTGAAGTTAGTTTCAAGTCCAAGTTAGTTTTCAAGTCCCAAGTTAGTTTTCAAGTCCCAAGTTAGATTTCAAGTCCCAGTTAGTTTTCAAGTCCCAATCAGTTTTCAAGTCCCAAGTCAGTTTTCAAGTCAAAAGGAAGTTTTCAAGTCCCAAGTCAGTTTCAAGTCCCAAGTCATTCAATGAAGTCAATTGAATTCACCTTTTTTTTAGTTGTTTCAAAGAATGTAATTTAGAGATGTAATTTAAGAGAATGTAATTCAACCTTTTTTTTTTGTTGTTGAAAAAAAAAAATTAAATTCAACCTGAACTGACCGGTTTGCGTCTTTAGTTCAGCTTCTTTTTTTTTTGTAAGAAGGAAATTGACCGATTTGTCTCTTTTTCATGCCATTGTTGCATATATAATATAGAGGTAAAATGATATATTTTAATTGTAACCAAAAGCGTTTTTACAAATGTTTGTAGCGATTTTTATAATTATTGATTATATGATGACAGTAATAGTGTAATAATTAATCAATCATGTCTAATGACTTCCTTTTTAAATTACTATAGGGAGAAACATGCCGTCCCTCCGTTTTATTTTACCTCCTTAAATTTTTGTTCTAAGCAGTATGACAAGCAATCTATTTTCTAAAGAGCAAGGTGCTCACGAAAAGACGTATTGTCAATTTCAGACATATCTCCCCCCTTAGTTACTCAATTCCCCCGAATGTAGTACCCCAAACTTTATTTTTTATTTTTTTAAGAGAATGGACCGTAGAACCTCACGTTAGTTCATTATAGTTTATAATTAATTTCTATTTTTAATTTGTATTCTTAATTTTCTTAATTCAATTATCGTACCGATACGTCTGGTTAATGTTAATGGCTATATAGCTCATATATAGCTAGGAATGTTACTAGTCGAATTTAATTCCATGTTAAAATTTAATTTTTAATACCGTGAGATTTACTTTCATAACTTGTAAGATCCTCTAAGTGCGTTTTTTTTATTACCTTAATATACGTGTAACTGATTTAAATTACATAAAATCTATAATCCTAACTGAATTTTATTACTTGTGACACATATTCGAATTCATTTCCCTTCCGTACAAGTCACTTTCACATTAAAACTCATATGCATACATCATCATTAATACTCCCTGTAATTGAATAATAATTCACTTAAACTTAAAGGATTTATAATAATAATAATAATACTAAACTAATACTAATAATAATAATAGACTTAAACTTAAAAGATTCTATAACCCTACTCTCAATTTAAATTATTATATGTCTTTATTATTCAAAAACTTTCCGAATCCCTACACATACACACGCATGTATGCACATTTTCCACAAACACGTACAAAAGTTAGTACAAAAATCTGCGGATACTGATTACACTTTCACCCATTTGGACATATCACCAACCACTACACTCTGTACCTAGTACACACATACACACTAAACCCAAGGTCTATACATCATCCACTACGTAATTCGTTTTTCACCCAAACTAGTCCATAAAAATTCGTTTATTAACTGTACAATCATGATAACTAATGTAATAATATCATTGTTTGTCTAAATTAACTTATTAATCATTTTATTCTTTTGTATGAAATTAAAGTATTGATCTCTGAATTTACTCAACCAACGAACTCACTTGTTGTTTATAAAATTTGTATTGTAAAGAAAAAATCCGTCATCATGTAAGTTGAATTCGTTAGGATGTTATTTTCTCAATTGTATTGTAGCAATTGTATTATATTGTTTTATTAATATCATTTTTTGAGGGGAGAGCAATGTAAAAATGAACATTTATTATTCATTGTTCATTTTTACATGAGAAACCAAAATCGCCTAAGCGAGTTTTGGATAGAATTTCGATTTGTACTTCTTTATTCATTACTGTATTTCTCTAAGTCATCTTTTCTAATAATGACTTATACTGTACGTATGACAATGTGAATAACTATGACGTCATAAAGTAACATAACTCTCTTCACGTTTTCCATACCGTGAATACTGAATCACCCATTTGGTATGTGGATATCTTTCATGTTCAATGTATGGTAAATTCTTTAATAATAATAATAAAAAAAAAAACCTTTACACTCTATACGTCATTATGTAAATGTTGTTCATTCATACATCTTCTTGACCTTTATCTTTTGTTAATTTTATTAATTATTCATTCAGCTACCTATTGTCAACCTATTGTGTGACTACCAATATGTGTACAATAGTTTAGTCATTCGTACATGTCCACTGAGGACGTACATAGTTACCTTACATCTAAGTACGTTCACATGTATTCTTTTTACTCTTTCTTTTAGGTGCGTTCACTTCTTGCAATGAACTCGAAAACTCTTATGCAAGCGTACGCAATTCGATGATCACATCATAAATTAACATCTGAAGACGTAAAATCTCTCGCTCTAATTCCAAATTTCTAAAAAAAATTATCATGCGTTATGTTAAATCATGTGTGTCATATATATATATAAATATATACCGTATGTGCCCATGTACTCTGTGTTGTACTGATAACCATATATAAATATAAAACCACTGTAAGAATTGTACGTGACTAATGTACATAATAATGTAATTGATGTACCGTACTTTAAAATAAAACTGTAATTAATGATCATAATTTAAATGTAATTAATTTACTTTAACGATAATAATTTAATATCAAGAAATTAATGTATTTTAATAACGATAATTAACGATAATAAGCGAATGTGAATTAATTGGTAATTGTAATCATAATTGTAATGAACCAAAAGTGCAGCGTACTCAGTGATGTACTTAGATTGTACTCAATGCACGACCCGACATTATGTCACCATTTAAGAATGTATACGCGGCGATATTATTTTTTTTTTATTATTTTTTCCGTTGTGATAAATTTTGATGTGCTTTCAACTTTGCCAAATAATTGATGACTTGTTCTTTTTTTAAATATCTTAATCATTTTTAGATTTAGCTTAATAATGAATCCTGAGTAACTTTTGCCATGTCATGTTTTGTATACGTTTCTCGCTTCGTTTATAAAATATGAAGTCATGTCTTGCCTAAGCATTTATAGTAAATTTTAAACCTTTAATTTTTACTCATATGCATATTTTGTGTAAGGATGCATAGTTCAATTTCACTTTCAGTTAACTTGCAGATCATGATAACATCAGATCTGAAAATACGCGGTTTATTAAGATAAAAATATGGCTTCATCTTCAAATATCTTGTTTATTCGTTTGAACCTTACCACAGCTAAAAGATTTACTTTATTTTCAAATATTGTGCAAAAAATAATGCAGCCTCTTCAACATTTAATAATGATGATGTTAGTAGAATCGGGGTATAGAAACCTCACCAATTTCTTCCATGTTTATTCTGATTCCAACGAAGAGGCTGAGAAGGATCTGTACATTTTAGCAGTAAATTACAGTAAAAGAAAGTCTTTATCTTCTCCGTCGAGCCGTGCTCTCTTCAGAAAACTTAGTACTAAAATCTCCCGATGCGTTACAAGAAGAATCGAGGGGAACCCTCAGAGAATTTAATGAGCCTCTCAGAATCCTCCGAGCCACTAAAGAAGAACTCGGAGAGTCGTATAGAAGAAACTACTGCAAGTACCAGATCCGTTGCTGCCTCCTAACCAGAACCCCCGTCGACTCCGAACCAACCTAGGGCCATAGACGGAGGGGTTAACAGTCTGGCGACCTTGCCCCAGGATAAAAAAAAACTAGCACCCCAAGCACATTGAAGATATTGGCATAACAGTCTGGCGAGTCTGTAGCCAAGAGTTTAACAAGTGACGACCCACCATTTGACCGGCGTGCCACGACTTCTAGTTCGTAACATCTACCCTTGAACCGGTGTGTCACGACTCCAAGTTCTCCACGCCTAGTTTTCATCCAAGAAGAAGTAGCCAGAAAGACACGTTTTCAGGACGTCTCTAAGGATTTCGCCGTAGAAATTTTGTTAAGTACAGAGTTGGTTTTTTTAAAGAAATTTGTAAACATTTGAAAAGTCAGTATTATTGACAGTTAATAATGAGTATCAAGCCAGAATTTACAAGAAACACTGAACATTTCAGACACCAGTGATATATTTTTTTTAGTGAAACTAAGTTTCACAGAAGTTAAAAGTCACAGAAGTTAAAAGTCACAGAAGTTAAAAGTCACAGAAGTTAAGTCACAGAAGTTAAAAGTCACAGAAGTTAAAAGTCACAGAAGTTAAAAGTCGAAGTTAAATGTACAGAGTTAATTTCAGAGAGTTAATTTCACTATTATAGTCAGTATAGAATAATTTTATTTTATGTACCAAACATAATGTTACTGTACCTTCGCGTACATTCGAGTGAAATGTTGTTTACATTTTTTTATTTTGTTTTACAATTTTTTCAAATTATTGAATTGAATTGACTTGCAAATTAAGAAAGAGAGAGATTATTGAGATTTATAGATACACTTGAAGTAGTTTCGAGTCACTTTTAGCTGCAAATAAGTTGCAAATCAATTTTTAGACAGTTTCAGTTGGTTGTATCCACGAGGGACAACCAAACCCCAGAGATTAAGTTTCCATTTGATAGCATTCAAGTGCAAGTCAGTTTCAGTAGACTTCATTGATAGCAGTTCAGTGCAGTCCATTTTAGTTAGTTGGTTGCTTCCAAGAGGGACAACCAAACCCAGAGAATAATAGACTCCACTTGATAGAGTTCAAGTGCAGTCAATTCCATACAGTTTCAGTTTCAAGTCAGTTTCAATTGCAAGTCAGTTTCAATTGCAAGTCAGTTTCAGTTGCAAGTCAGTTTCAATTGCAAGTCAGTTTCAGTTGCAAGTCAGTTTCAGTTGCAAGTCAGTTTCAGTTGCAAGTCAGTTTCAGTTGCAAGTCTCAGTCATTTTCAGGTTTCAAGTCAGTTTCAAGTTTCAAGTCAGTTTCAAGTTTAAATTCAGTTTCAAGTTTAAAGTCAGTTTCAAGTTTCAAGTCAGTTTCAAGTTAGTCAGATTCAAGTTAATCAGTTTCAAGTAGCTTCGAAGTTTCAGTCAATTTCAGTCAGTTTTGAAGTCAGTTTGTTTTATTTGAAGTCAGTTTTGAAGTTAGTTTCAAGTCCCAAGTTAGTTTTCAAGTCCCAAGTTAGTTTTCAAGTCCCAAGTTAGATTTCAAGTCCCAAATCAGTTTTCAAGTCCCAAGTCAGTTTTCAAGTCAAAAGGAAGTTTTCAAGTCCCAAGTCAGTTTTCAAGTCCCAAGTCATTCAATGAAGTCAATTGAATTCACCTTTTTTTAGTTGTTTCAAAGAATGTAATTTAAGAGAATGTAATTTAAGAGAATGTAATTCAACCTTTTTTTTTTTTTTGTTGCAAAAAAACAAATTAAATTCAATCTGAACTGACCGGTTTGCGTCTTTAGTTCAGCCTTCTTTTTTTTTTATGAAGGAAATTGACCGATTTGTCTCTTTTTCATGCCATTGTTGCATATATAAATATAGAGGTAAAATGATATATTTTAATTGTAACCAAAAGCGTTTTTACAAATGTTTGAGCGATTTTTATAATTATTTGATTATTGATGACAGTAATAGTGTAATAATTATCAATCATGTCTAATGACTTCCTTTTTAAATTACTATAGGGAGAAACATGCCGTCCCTCCGTTTTATTTTACCTCCTTTAATTTTTGTTCTAAGCAGTATGACAAGCAATCTTTTTTCTAAAGAGCAAGGTGCTCACGAAAAGACGTATTGTCAATTTCAGACATATCTCCCCCCTTAGTTACTCAATTCCCCCGAATGTAGTACCCCAAACTTTTATTTTTATTTTTTTAAGAGTATGGACCCTAGAACCTCACGTTAGTTCATTATAGTTTATAATTAATTTCTATTTTTAATTTGTATTCTTAATTTTCTTAATTCAATTATCGTACCGATACGTCTGGTTAATGTTAATGGCTATATAGCTCATATATAGCTAGGAATGTTACTAGTCGAATTTAATTCCATGTTAAAATTTAATTTTTAATACCGTGAGATTTACTTTCATAACTTGTAAGATCCTCTAAGTGCGTTTTTTTTATTACCTTAATATACGTGTAACTGATTTAAATTACATAAAATCTATAATCCTAACTGAATTTTATTACTTGTGACACATATTCGAATTCATTTCCCTTCCGTACAAGTCACTTTCACATTAAAAACTCATATGCATACATCATCATTAATACTACCTGTAATTGAATAATAATTCACTTAAACTTAAAGGATTTTTATAATAATAAATAATACTAATAATAATAATAATAATAATAGACTTAAACTTAAAAGATTCTATAACCCTACTCTCAATTTAAATTATTATATGTCTTTATTCATTCAAAAACTTTCCGAATCCCTACACATACACACGCATGTATGCACATTTCTCCACAAACACGTACAAAATTAGTACAAAAATCTGCGGATACTGATTACACTTTCACCCATTTGGACATATCACCAACCACCACTACACTGTACCTAGTACACACAACACACAACCCAATTATCTCATCCACTAGTACGTCATACTACGTCTATACATCATCTACGTAAATCGTTTTCACCAAAACTAGTCCATAAAAATTCGTTTATTAACTGTACAATCATGATAACTAATGTAATAATATCATTGTTTGTCTAAATTAACTTATTAATCATTTTATTCTTTTGTATGAAATTAAAGTATTGATCTCTGAATTTTACTCAACCAACGAACTCACTTGTTCTTTATAAAATTTGTATTGTAAAGAAAAAAATCCGTCATCATCTAAGTTGAATTCGTTAGGATAATTATTTTCTCAATTGTATTGTAGCAATTGTATTATATTGTTGTATTAATATCATTTTTTGAGTGGAGAGCAATGTAAAAATGAACATTTTTATTCATTTTTCATTTTACATGAAACCAAAATCGCCTATAGCGAGTTTTGGATAGAATTTCGATTTGTACTTCTTTATTTCATTACTGTATTTCTCTAAGTCATCTTTTCTAATAATGACATACTGTACGTATAGACAATGTGAATAACTATGACGTCATAAAGTAACTTAACTCTCTTCACGTTTTCCATACCGTGAATATGAATCACCCATTTGGTATGTGGATATCTTTCATGTTCATGTATGGTAAATTCTTTTAATAATAAAAAAAAAAAAAACCTTTACACTCTATACTTCATTATGTAAATGTTGTTCATTCATACATCTTTCTTGACCTTTATCTTTGTTAATTTTATTAATTATTCATTCACTACCTATTGTCAACCTATTGTGTGACTACCATATGTGTACAATAGTTTAGGCATTCGTACATTTCCCATTGAGGACGTACATAAGTACCTTACATCTAAGTACGTTATCAATGTATTCATTTTACTCTTTCTTTTAGTTGCGTTCACTTCTTGCAATGAACTCGAAAACGCTTATGCAGCGTACGCAATTCGATGATCACATCATAATTAACATCTGAAGACGTAAAATCTCTCGCTCTATTCCAAAATTTCTAAAAAAAAATTATCATGCGTTATGTTAAATCATGTGTCATATATATATGTAAATATATACCGTATGTGCCATGTATCTGTGTTGTACTGATAACCATATATAAATATAAAAACACTGTAAGAAATGTAAGTGACTAATGTACTTAATAATGTAATTGATGTACCGTACTTTAAAATAAACTGTAATTAATGATCATATTTTAAATGTAATTAATGTACTTTAACGATAATAATTTAATATAAGAAATTAAAGTATTTTAAAACGATATTAACGATAATAAGCGAATGTGAATTAATTGGTAATTGTAATCATAATTGTAATGAACCAAAAGTGCAGCGTACTCAGTGATGTACTTAGATTGCTCAATGCCACGACCCGACATTATGTCACCATTTAAGAATGTATACCGGCGATATTATTTTTTTATTATTATTTTTTTCCGTTGTGATAAATTTTCATGTGCTTTCCAACTTTGCAAATAATTGATGACTTGTTCTTTTTTTTAAATTCTTAATCATTTTTAGATTTAGCTTAATAATGAATCCTGAGTAACTTTTGCCATGTCATGTTTTGTATACTTTCTCGCTTCGTTATAAAATATGAATTCATGTCTTGCCTAAGCCTTAATTGTAAATTTTAAACCTTTAATTTTTACTCATATGCATATTTTAGTGTAAAGATGCATAGTTCAATTTCCACTTTTAGTTAACTTGGCTGATCATGATAGCATCAGATCTGAAATACGCGGTTTATTAAGATAAAAATATGGCTTCATCTTCAAATATCTTGTTTATTCGTTTGAACCTTACCACGCTAAAAGATTTACTTTATTTTCAAATATTGTGCAAAAAATAATGCAGCCTCTTCAACATTTAATAATGATGATGTTAGTAGAATCCGGGTATATAAACCTCACCAATTTCTTCCATGTTTATTCTGATTCCAACGACGAGGCTGAGTAGTACCTTTACATTTTAGCAGTAAATTACAGTAAAAGAAAGTCTTTATCTTCTCCGTCGAGCCGTGCTCTCTTCAGAAAACTTAGTACTAAAATCTCCCGATACGTTACAAGAAGAATCGAGAGGAACCCTCAGAGAATTTAATAAGCCTCTCAGAATCCTCCGAGCCACTAAAGAAGAACTCGGAGAGTCGTATAGAAGAAACTACTGCAAGTACCAGATACGTTGCTGCCTCCTAACCAGAACCCCCGTCGACTCCGAACCAACCCAGGGCCATAGACGGAGGGGTTAACAGTCTGGCGACCTTGCCCCAGGATAAAAAAAAACTAGCACCCCAAGCACATAGAAGATATTGGCATAACAGTCTGGCGAGTCTGTAGCCAAGAGTTTAACAAGTGGCGACCCACCATTTGACCGCGTGCCACGACTTCTAGTTCGTAACATCTACCCTTGAACCGGTGTGTCACGACTCCAAGTTCTCCACGCCTAGTTTTTTCATCCAAGAAGAAGTAGCCAGCAAGACACGTTTTCAGGACGTCTCTAAGGATTTCGCCGTAGAAATTTTGTTAAGTACAGAGTTGGTTTTTTTTAAGAAATTTGTAAACATTTGAAAAGTCAGTATTATTGACAGTTAATAATGAGTATCAAGCCAGAATTTACAAGAAACACTGAACATTTCAAACACCAGTGATACATTTTTTTTAGTGAAACTAATTTTCACAGAATTTAAAAGTCACAGAAGTTAAAAGTCACAGAAGTTAAGTCACAGAAGTTAAAAGTCACAAAAGTTAAAAGTCACAGAAGTTAAAAGTCACAGAAGTTAAATGTAACAGAAGTTAATTTCAGAGAGTTAATTTCACTATTATAGTCAGTATAGAATAATTTTATTTTATGTACCAAACATAATGTTACTGTACCTTCGCGTACATTCGAGTGAAATGTTGTTTACATTTTTTATTTTTGTTTACAATTTTTTCAAATTATTGAATTGAATTGACTTGCAAATTAAGAAAGAGAGAGTTTATTGAGAGATTTATAGATACACTTGAAGTAGTTTCGAGTCACTTTTAGCTGCAAATAAGTTGCAAATCAATTTTTAGACAGTTTCAGTTGGTTGTATCCACGAGGGACAACCAAACCCCAGAGATTAATAGTTTCCATTTGATAGCAGTTCAAGTGCAAGTCAGTTTCAGTAGACTTCATTGATAGCAGTTCAGTGCAGTCCATTTTAGTTAGTTGGTTGCTTCCAAGAGGGACAACCAAACCCAGAGAATAATAGACTCCACTTGATAGAGTTCAAGTGCAGTCAATTCCATACAGTTTCAGTTTCAAGTCAGTTTCAATTGCAAGTCAGTTTCAGTTGCAAGTCAGTTTCAATTGAAAGTCAGTTTCAGTTGCAAGTCAGTTTCAGTTGCAAGTCAGTTTCAGTTGCAAGTCAGTTTCATTTGCAAGTCTCAGTCATTTTCAGGTTTAAAGTCAGTTTCAAGTTTCAAGTCAGTTTCAAGTTTAAAGTCAGTTTCAAGTTTAAAGTCAGTTTCAAGTTTCAAGTCAGTTTGAAGTTAGTCAGATTCAAGTTAATCAGTTTCAAGTAGTTTCGAAGTTTCAGTCAATTTCAGTCAGTTTTGAAGTCAGTTTGTTTTATTTGAAGTCAGTTTTGAAGTTAGTTTCAAGTCGCAAGTTAGTTTTCAAGTCCCAAGTTAGTTTTCAAGTCCCAAGTTAGATTTCAAGTCCCAAGTTAGTTTTCAAGTCCCAAATCAGTTTTCAAGTCCCAAGTCAGTTTTCAAGTCAAAAGGAAGTTTTCAAGTCCCAAGTCAGTTTTCAAGTCCCAAGTCATTCAATGAAGTCAATTGAATTCACCTTTTTTTTAGTTGTTTCAAAGAATGTAATTTAAGAGAATGTAATAAGAGAATGTAATTCAACCTTTTTTTTTTGTTGTTGAAAAAAAAAATTAAATTCAACCTGAACTGACCGGTTTGCGTCTTTAGTTCAGCCTTCTTTTTTTTTGTAAGAAGGAAATTGACCGATTTGTCTCTTTTTCATGCCATTGTTGCATATAAATATAGAGGTAAAATGATATATTTTAATTGTAACCAAAAGCGTTTTTACAAATGTTTGTAGCGATTTTTATAATTATGATTATATGCTGACAGTAATAGTGTAATAATTAATCAATCATGTCTAATGACTTCCTTTTTAAATTACTATAGGGAGAAACATGCCGTCCCTCCGTTTTATTTTACCTCCTTTAATTTTTGTTCTAAGCAGTATGACAAGCAATCTTTTTTCTAAAGAGCAAGGTGCTCACGAAAAGACGTATTGTCAATTTCAGACATATCTCCCCCCTTAGTTACTCAATTCCCCCGAATGTAGTACCCCAAACTTTAATTTTTATTTTTTTAAGAGTATGGACCCTAGAACCTCACGTTAGTTCATTATAGTTTATAATTAATTTCTATTTTTAATTTGTATTCTTAATTTTCTTAATTCAATTATCGTACCGATACGTCTGGTTAATGTTAATGGCTATATAGCTCATATATAGCTAGGAATGTTACTAGTCGAATTTAATTCCATGTTAAAATTTAATTTTTAATACCGTGAGATTTACTTTCATAACTTGTAAGATCCTCTAAGTGCGTTTTTTTTATTACCTTAATATACGTGTAACTGATTTAAATTACATAAAATCTATAATCCTAACTGAATTTTATTACTTGTGACACATATTCGAATTCATTTCCCTTCCGTACAAGTCACTTTCACATTAAAACTCATATGCATACATCATCATTAATACTACCTGTAATTGAATAATAATTCACTTAAACTTAAAGGATTTTATAATAATAATAATAATACTAATAATAATAATAATAATAATAATAGACTTAAACTTAAAAGATTCTATAACCCTACTCTCAATTTAAATTATTATATGTCTTTATTAATTCAAAAACTTTCCGAATCCCTACACATACACACGCATGTATGCACATTTCTCCACAAACACGTACAAAATTAGTACAAAAATCTGCGGATACTGATTACACTTTCACCCATTTGGACATATCACCAACCACTACACTCTGTACCTAGTACACACAAATACACACTAAACCCAAGGTCTATACATCATCCACTACGTAATTCGTTTTTCACCCAAACTAGTCCATAAAAATTCGTTTATTAACTGTACAATCATGATAACTAATGTAATAATATCATTGTTTGTCTAAAATTAACTTATTAATCATTTTATTCTTTTGTATGAAATTAAAGTATTGATCTCTGAATTTTACTCAACCAACGAACTCACTTGTTCTTTATAAAATTTGTATTGTAAAGAAAAAAATCCGTCATCATCTAAGTTGAATTCGTTAGGATGTTATTTTCTCAATTGTATTGTAGCAATTGTATTATATTGTTGTATTAATATCATTTTTTGAGGGGAGAGCAATGTAAAAATGAACATTTATTATTCATTGTTCATTTTTACATGAGAAACCAAAATCGCCTAAGCGAGTTTTGGATAGAATTTCGATTTGTACTTCTTTATTCATTACTGTATTTCTCTAAGTCATCTTTTCTAATAATGACTTATACTGTACGTATGACAATGTGAATAACTATGACGTCATAAAGTAACTTAACTCTCTTCACGTTTTCCATACCGTGAATACTGAATCACCCATTTGGTATGTGGATATCTTTCATGTTCAATGTATGGTAAATTCTTTAATAATAAAAAAAAAAAAAGACCCTTTACACTCTATACGTCATTATGTAAATGTTGTTCATTCATACATCTTCTTGACCTTTATCTTTTGTTAATTTTATTAATTATTCATTCAACTACCTATTGTCAACCTATTGTGTGACTACCAGTATGTGTACAATAGTTTAGGCATTCGTACATGTCCACTGAGGACGTACATAATTACCTTACATCTAAGTACGTTCACATGTATTCTTTTTACTCTTTCTTTTAGGTGCGTTCACTTCTTGCAATGAACTCGAAAACGCTTATGCAAGCGTACGCAATTCGATGATCACATCATAAATTAACATCTGAAGACGTAAAATCTCTCGCTCTAATTCCAAATTTCTAAAAAAAATTATCATGCGTTATGTTAAATCATGTGTGTCATATATATATGTAAATATATACCGTATGTGCCCATGTACTCTGTGTTGTACTGATAACCATATATAATATAAAAACACTGTAAGAATTGTAAGTGACTAATGTACAATAATGTAATTGATGTACCGTACTTTAAAATAAAACTGTAATTAATGATCATAATTTAAATGTAATTAATGTACTTTAACGATAATAATTTAATATCAAGAAATTAATGTATTTTAATAACGATAATTAACGATAATAAGCGAATGTGAATTAATTGGTAATTGTAATCATAATTGTAATGAACCAAAAGTGCAGCGTACTCAGTGATGTACTTAGATTGTACTCAATGCACGACCCGACATTATGTCACCATTTAAGAATGTATACGCGGCGATATTATTTTTTTTATTATTATTTTTCCGTTGTGATAAATTTTGATGTGCTTTCAACTTTGCCAAATAATTGATGACTTGTTCTTTTTTTTAAATATCTTAATAATTTTTAGATTTAGCTTAATAATGAATCCTGAGTAACTTTTGCCATGTCATGTTTTGTATACGTTCTCGCTTCGTTATAAAATATGAAGTCATGTCTTGCCTAAGCATTTAATAGTAAATTTTAAACCTTTAATTTTTACTCATATGCATATTTTAGTGTAAGGATGCATAGTTCAATTTCTACTTTCAGTTAACTTGGCAGATCATGATAACATCAGATCTGAAAATACGCGGTTTATTAAGATAAAAATATGGCTTCATCTTCAAATATCTTGTTTATTCGTTTGAACCTTACCACAGCTAAAAGATTTACTTTATTTTCAAATATTGTGCAAAAAATAATGCAGCCTCTTCAACATTTAATAATGATGATGTTAGTAGAATCGGGGTATATAAACCTCACCAATTTCTTCCATGTTTATTCTGATTCCAACGAAGAGGCTGAGTAGGACCTGTACATTTTAGCAGTAAATTACAGTAAAAGAAAGTCTTTATCTTCTCCGTCGAGCCGTGCTCTCTTCAGAAAACTTAGTACTAAAATCTCCCGATACGTTACAAGAAGAATCGAGGGGAACCCTCAGAGAATTTAATAAGCCTCTCAGAATCCTCCGAGCCACTAAAGAAGAACTCGGAGAGTCGTATAGAAGAAACTACTGCAAGTACCAGATCCGTTGCTGCCTCCTAACCAGAACCCCCGTCGACTCCGAACCAACCCAGGGCCATAGACGGAGGGGTTAACAGTCTGGCGACCTTGCCCCAGGATAAAAAAAAACTAGCACCCCAAGCACATAGAAGATATTGGCATAACAGTCTGGCGAGTCTGTAGCCAAGAGTTTAACAAGTGGCGACCCACCATTTGACCGGCGTGCCACGACTTCTAGTTCGTAACATCTACCCTTGAACCGGTGTGTCACGACTCCAAGTTCTCCACGCCTAGTTTTCATCCAAGAAGAAGTAGCCAGCAAGACACGTTTTCAGGACGTCTTTAAGGATTTCGCCGTAGAAATTTTGTTAAGTACAGAGTTGTTTTTTTTCAAGAAATTTGTAAACATTTGAAAAGTCAGTATTATTGACAGTTAATAATGAGTATCAAGCCAGAATTTACAAGAAACACTGAACATTTCAGACACCAGTGATACATTTTTTTTAGTGAAACTAATTTTCACAGAAGTTAAAAGTCACAGAAGTTAAAAGTCACAGAAGTTAAGTACAGAAGTTCACAGAAGTTAAAGTCACAGAAGTTAAAAGTCACAGAAGTTAAAAGTCACAGAAGTTAAATGTAACAGAAGTTAATTTCAGAGTTAATTTCACTATTATAGTCAGTATAGAATAATTTTATTTTATGTACCAAACATAATGTTACTGTACCTTCGCGTACATTCGAGTGAAATGTTGTTTACATTTTTTATTTTTGTTTACAATTTTTTCAAATTATTGAATTGAATTGACTTGCAAATTAAGAAAGAGAGAGTTTATTGAGAGATTTATAGATACACTTGAAGTAGTTTCGAGTCACTTTTAGCTGCAAATAAGTTGCAAATCAATTTTTAGACAGTTTCAGTTGGTTGTATCCACGAGGGACAACCAAACCCCAGAGATTAATAGTTTCCATTTGATAGCAGTTCAAGTGCAAGTCAGTTTCAGTAGACTTCATTGATAGCAGTTCAGTGCAGTCCATTTTAGTTAGTTGGTTGCTTCCAAGAGGGACAACCAAACCCAGAGAATAATAGACTCCACTTGATAGAGTTCAAGTGCAGTCAATTCCATACAGTTTCAGTTTCAAGTCAGTTCAATTGCAAGTCAGTTTCAATTGCAAGTCAGTTTCAGTTGCAAGTCAGTTTCAATTGCAAGTCAGTTTCAGTTGCAAGTCAGTTTCAGTTGCAAGTCAGTTTCAGTTGCAAGTCAGTTTCAGTTGCAAGTCTCAGTCATTTTCAGGTTTCAAGTCAGTTTCAAGTTTCAAGTCAGTTTCAAGTTTAAAGTCAGTTTCAAGTTTAAAGTCAGTTTCAAGTTTCAAGTCAGTTTCAAGTTAGTCAGATTCAAGTTAATCAGTTTCAAGTAGTTTCGAAGTTTCAGTCATTTCAGTCAGTTTTTGAAGTCAGTTTGTTTTATTTGAAGTCAGTTTTGAAGTTAGTTTCAAGTCCCAAGTTAGTTTTCAAGTCCCAAGTTAGTTTTCAAGTCCCAAGTTAGATTTCAAGTCCCAAATCAGTTTTCAAGTCCCAATCAGTTTTCAAGTCAAGGAAGTTTTCAAGTCCCAAGTCAGTTTTCAAGTCCCAAGTCATTCAATGAAGTCAATTGAATTCACCTTTTTTTTAGTTGTTTCAAAGAATGTAATTTAAGAGAATGTAATTTAAGAGAATGTAATTCAACCTTTTTTTTTGTTTTGTTGCAAAAAAAAAAATTAAATTCAACCTGAACTGACCGGTTTGCGTCTTTAGTTCAGCCTTCTTTTTTTTGTAAGAAGGAAATTGACCGATTTGTCTCTTTTTCATGCCATTGTTGCATATATAAATATAGAGGTAAAATGATATATTTTAATGTAACCAAAAGCGTTTTTACAAATGTTTGTAGCGATTTTTATAATTATATGATTATATGCTGACAGTAATAGTGTAATAATTAATCAATCATGTCTAATGACTTCCTTTTTAAATTACTATAGGGAGAAACATGCCGTCCCTCCGTTTTATTTTACCTTTTAATTTTTGTTCTAAGCAGTATGACAAGCAATCTTTTTTCTAAAGAGCAAGGTGCTCACGAAAAGACGTATTGTCAATTTCAGACATATCTCCCCCCTTAGTTACTGAATTCCCCCGAATGTAGTACCCCAAACTTTAATTTTTATTTTTTTAAGAGTATGGACCCTAGAACCTCACGTTAGTTCATTATAGTTTATAATTAATTTCTATTTTTAATTTGTATTCTTAATTTTCTTAATTCAATTATCGTACCGATACGTCTGGTTAATGTTAATGGCTATATAGCTCATATATAGCTAGGAATGTTACTAGTCGAATTTAATTCCATGTTAAAATTTAATTTTTAATACCGTGAGATTTACTTTCATAACTTGTAAGATCCTCTAAGTGCGTTTTTTTTATTACCTTAATATACGTGTAACTGATTTAAATTACATAAAATCTATAATCCTAACTGAATTTTATTACTTGTGACACATATTCGAATTCATTTCCCTTCCGTACAAGTCACTTTCACATTAAAACTCATATGCATACATCATCATTAATACTACCTGTAATTGAATAATAATTCACTTAAACTTAAAGGATTTTATAATAATAATAATAATACTAATAATAATAATAATAATAATAGACTTAAACTTAAAAGATTCTATAACCCTACTCTCAATTTAAATTATTATATGTCTTTATTCATTCAAAAACTTTCCGAATCCCTACACATACACACGCATGTATGCACATTTCTCCACAAACACGTACAAAATTAGTACAAAAATCTGCGGATAGTGATTACATTTTCACCCATTTGGACATATCACCAACCACTACACTCTGTACCTAGTAGGCACAAATACACAATAAACCCAAGGTCTATACATCATCCACTACGTAAATCGTTTTTCACCAAAACTAGTCCATAAAAATTCGTTTATTAACTGTACAATCATGATAACTAATGTAATAATATCATTGTTTGTCTAAAATTAACTTATTAATCATTTTATTCTTTTGTATGAAATTAAAGTATTGATCTCTGAATTTTACTCAACCAACGAACTCACTTCTTCTTTATAAAATTTGTATTGTAAAGAAAAAAATCCGTCATCATCTAAGTTGAATTCGTTAGGATGTTATTTTCTCAATTGTATTGTAGCAATTGTATTATATTGTTGTATTAATATCATTTTTTGAGGGGAGAGCAATGTAAAAATGAACATTTATTATTCATTGTTCATTTTTACATGAGAAAACAAAATCGCCTAAGCGAGTTTTGGATAGAATTTCGATTTGTACTTCTTTATTCATTACTGTATTTCTCTAAGTCATCTTTTCTAATAATGACTTATACTGTACGTATGACAATGTGAATAACTATGACGTCATAAAGTAACTTAACTCTCTTCACGTTTTCCATACCGTGAATACTGAATCACCCATTTGGTATGTGGATATCTTTCATGTTCAATGTATGGTAAATTCTTTAATAATAATAAAAAAAAAATAAAAACCTTTACACTCTATACGTCATTATGTAAATGTTGTTCATTCATACATCTTCTTGACCTTTATCTTTTGTTAATTTTATTAATTATTCATTCAGCTACCTATTGTCAACCTATTGTGTGACTACCAATATGTGTACAATAGTTTAGGCATTCGTACATGTCCACTGAGGACGTACATAATTACCTTACATCTAAGTACGTTCACATGTATTCTTTTTACTCTTTCTTTTAGGTGCGTTCACTTCTTGCAATGAACTCGAAAACGCTTATGCAAGCGTACGCAATTCGATGATCACATCATAAATTAACATCTGAAGACGTAAAATCTCTCGCTCTAATTCCAAATTTCTAAAAAAAATTATCATGCGTTATGTTAAATCATGTGTGTCATATATATATAAATATATACCGTATGTGCCCATGTACTCTGTGTTGTACTGATAACCATATATAAATAAAAAACACTGTAAGAATTGTAAGTGACTAATGTACTTAATAATGTAATTGATGTACCGTACTTTAAAATAAAACTGTAATTAATGATCATAATTTAAATGTAATTAATGTACTTTAACGATAATAATTTAATATCAAGAAATTAATGTATTTTAATAACGATAATTAACGATAATAAGCGAATGTGAATTAATTGGTAATTGTAATCATAATTGTAATGAACCAAAAGTGCAGCGTACTCAGTGATGTACTTAGATTGTACTCAATGCACGACCCGACATTATGTCACCATTTAAGAATGTATACGCGGCGATATTATTTTTTTTATTATTATTTTTCCGTTGTGATAAATTTTGATGTGCTTTCAACTTTGCCAAATAATTGATGACTTGTTCTTTTTTTAAATATCTTAATCATTTTTAGATTTAGCTTAATAATGAATCCTGAGTAACTTTTGCCATGTCATGTTTTGTATACGTTCTCGCTTCGTTATAAAATATGAAGTCATGTCTTGCCTAAGCATTTAATAGTAAATTTTAAACCTTTAATTTTTACTCATATGCATATTTTAGTGTAAGGATGCATAGTTCAATTTTCACTTTCAGTTAACTCGGCAGATCATGATAACATAAGATCTGAAAATACGCGGTTTATTAAGATAAAAATATGGCTTCATCTTCAAATATCTTGTTTATTCGTTTGAACCTTACCACAGCTAAAAGATTTACTTTATTTTCAAATATTGTGCAAAAAATAATGCAGCCTCTTCAACATTTAATAATGATGATATTAGTAGAATCGGGGTATATAAACCTCACCAATTTCTTCCATGTTTATTCTGATTCCAACGAAGAGGCTGAGTAGGACCTGTACATTTTAGCAGTAAATTACAGTAAAATAAAGTCTTTATCTTCTCCGTCGAGCCGTGCTCTCTTCAGAAAACTTAGTACTAAAATCTCCCGATACGTTACAAGAAGAATCGAGGGGAACCCTCAGAGAATTTAATAAGCCTCTCAGAATCCTCCGAGCCACTAAAGAAGAACTCGGAGAGTCGTATAGAAGAAACTACTGCAAGTACCAGATCCGTTGCTGCCTCCTAACCAGAACCCCCGTCGACTCCGAACCAACCCAGGGCCATAGACGGAGGGGTTAACAGTCTGGCGACCTTGCCCCAGGATAAAAAAAAACTAGCACCCCAAGCACATAGAAGATATTGGCATAACAGTCTGGCGAGTCTGTAGCCAAGAGTTTAACAAGTGGCGACCCACCATTTGACCGGCGTGCCACGACTTCTAGTTCGTAACATCTACCCTTGAACCGGTGTGTCACGACTCCAAGTTCTCCACGCCTAGTTTTCATCCAAGAAGAAGTAGCCAGCAAGACACGTTTTCAGGACGTCTCTAAGGATTTCGCCGTAGAAATTTTGTTAAGTACAGAGTTGTTTTTTTTAAGAAATTTGTAAACATTTGAAAAGTCAGTATTATTGACAGTTAATAATGAGTATCAAGCCAGAATTTACAAGAAACACTGAACATTTCAGACACCAGTGATACATTTTTTTAGTGAAACTAATTTTCACAGAAGTTAAAAGTCACAGAAGTTAAAGTCACAGAAAAGTCACAGAAGTTAAAGTCACAGAAGTTAAAAGTCACAGAAGTTAAAAGTCACAGAAGTTAAAAGTCACAGAAGAATGTAACAGAAGTTAATTTCAGAGTTAATTTCACTATTATAGTCAGTATAGAATAATTTTATTTTATGTACCAAACATAATGTTACTGTACCTTCGCGTACATTCGAGTGAAATGTTGTTTACATTTTTTATTTTTGTTTACAATTTTTTCAAATTATTGAATTGAATTGACTTGCAAATTAAGAAAGAGAGATTTATTGAGAGATTTATAGATACACTTGAAGTAGTTTCGAGTCACTTTTAGCTGCAAATAAGTTGCAAATCAATTTTTAGACAGTTTCAGTTGGTTGTATCCACGAGGGACAACCAAACCCCAGAGATTAATAGTTTCCATTTGATAGCAGTTCAAGTGCAAGTCAGTTTCAGTAGACTTCATTGATAGCAGTTCAGTGCAGTCCATTTTAGTTAGTTGGTTGCTTCCAAGAGGGACAACCAAACCCAGAGAATAATAGACTCCACTTGATAGAGTTCAAGTGCAGTCAATTCCATACAGTTTCAGTTTCAAGTCAGTTTCAATTGCAAGTCAGTTTCAATTGCAAGTCAGTTTCAGTTGCAAGTCAGTTTCAATTGCAAGTCAGTTTCAGTTGCAAGTCAGTTTCAGTTGCAAGTCAGTTTCAGTTGCAAGTCAGTTTCAGTTGCAAGTCTGTCATTTTCAGGTTTCATGTCAGTTTCAAGTTTCAAGTCAGTTTCAAGTTTAAAGTCAGTTTCAAGTTTAAAGTCAGTTTCAAGTTTCAAGTCAGTTTCAAGTTAGTCAGATTCAAGTTAATCAGTTTCAAGTAGCTTCGAAGTTTCAGTCAATTTCAGTCAGTTTTGAAGTCAGTTTGTTTTATTTGAAGTCAGTTTTGAAGTTAGTTTTCAAGTCCCAAGTTAGTTTTCAAGTCCCAAGTTAGATTTCAGGTCCCAAGTTAGTTTTCAAGTCCCAAATCAGTTTTCAAGTCCCAAGTCAGTTTTCAAGTCAAATGGAAGTTTTCAAGTCCCAAGTCAGTTTTCAAGTCCCAAGTCATTCAATGAAGTCAATTGAATTCACTTTTTTTTAGTTTTTTCAAAGAATGTAATTTAAGATAATGTAATTTAAGAGAATGTAATTCAACTTTTTTTTTGTTTTGTTGCAAAAACAAAAATTAAATTCAACCTGAACTGACCGGTTTGCGTCTTTAGTTCAGTCTTCTTTTTTTTGTAAGAAGGAAATTGAACGATTTGTCTCTTTTTCATGCCATTGTTGCATATATAAATATAGAGGTAAAGTGATATATTTTAATTGTAACCAAAAGCGTTTTTACAAATGTTTGTAGCGATTTTTATAATTATTATGATTATATGATGAGAGTAATAGTGTAATAATTAATCAATCATTTCTAATGACTTCCTTTTTAAATTACTATAGGGAGAAACATGCCGTCCCTCCGTTTTATTTTACCTCCTTTAATTTTTGTTCTAAGCAGTATGACAAGCAATCTTTTTTCTAAAGAGCAAGGTGCTCACGAAAAGACGTATTGTCAATTTCAGACATATCTCCCCCCTTAGTTACTCAATTCCCCCGAATGTAGTACCCCAAACTTTTATTTTTATTTTTTTAAGAGTATGGACCCTAGAACCTCACGTTAGTTCATTATAGTTTATAATTAATTTCTATTTTTAATTTGTATTCTTAATTTTCTTAATTCAATTATCGTACCGATACGTCTGGTTAAAGTTAATGGCTATACAGCTCATATATAGCTAGGAATGTTACTAGTCGAATTTAATTCCATGTTAAAATTTAATTTTAAATACCGTGAGATTTACTTTCATTACTTGTAAGATCCTCTAAGTGCGTTTTTTTTATTACCTTAATATACGTGGAACTGATTTAAATTACGTAAAATCTATAATCCTAACTGAATTTTATTACTTGTGACACATATTCGAATTCATTTCCCTTCCGTACAAGTCACTTTCACATTAAAACTCGTATGCATACATCATCATTAATACTACCTATAATTGAATAATAATTCACTTAAACTTAAAGGATTTTATAATAATAATAATAATACTAATAATAATAATAATAATAATAGACTTAAACTTAAAAGATTCTATAACCCTACTCTCAATTTAATTATATGTCTTTATTAATTCAAAAACTTTCCGAATCTCTACACATACACACGCATATATGCACATTTCTCCACAAACACGTACAAAATTAGTACAAAAATCTGCGAATACTGATTACACTCACCCATTTGGACATATCACCAACCACTACACTCTGTACCTAGTACACACAAATACACACTAGACCCAAGGTCTATACATCATCCACTACGTAATTCGTTTTTCACCCAAACTAGTCCATAAAAATTCGTATATTAACTGTACAATCATGATAACTAATGTAAAAATATATTTGTTTGTCTAAAATTAACTTATTAATCATTTTATTCTTTTGTATGAAATTAAAGTATTGATCTCTGAATTTTACTCAACCAACGAACTCACTTGTTCTTTATGAAATTTGTATTGTAAGGAAAAAATCCGTCATCATCTAAGTTGAATTCGTTAGGATATTATTTTCTCAATTGTATTGTAGCAATTGTATTATATTGTTGTATTAATATCATTTTTTGAGTGGAGAGCAATGTAAAAATGAACATTTATTATTCATTTTTCATTTTTACATGAGAAAACAAAATCGCCTAAGCGAGTTTTGGATAGAATTTCGATTTGTACTTCTTTATTCATTACTGTATTTCTCTAAGTCATCTTTTCTAATAATGACATACTGTACGTATGACAATGTGAATAACTATGACGTCATAAAGTAACTTAACTCTCTTCACGTTTTCCATACCGTGAATAATGAATCACCCATTTGGTATGTGGATATCTTTCATGTTCAATGTATGGTAAATTCTTTAATAATAATAAAAAAAAATAAAAACCTTTACACTCTATACTTCATTATGTAAATGTTGTTCATTCATACATCTTCTTGACCTTTATCTTTTGTTAATTTTATTAATTATTCATTCAGCTACCTATTGTCAACCTATTGTGTGACTACCAATATGTGTACAATAGTTTAGGCATTCGTACATTTCCATTGAGGACGTACATAATTACCTTACATCTAAGTACGTTCACATGTATTCATTTTACTCTTTCTTTTAGTTGCGTTCACTTCTTGCAATGAACTCGAAAACGCTTATGCAGGCGTACGCAATTCGATGATCACATCATAAATTAACATCTGAAGACGTAAAATCTCTCGCTCTAATTCCAAATTTCTAAAAAAAATTATCATGCGTTATGTTAAATCATGTGTCATATATATATGTAAATATATACCGTATGTGCCCATGTACTCTGTGTTGTACTGATAACCATATATAAATATAAAAACACTGTAAGAAATGTAAGTGACTAATGTACTTAATAATGTAATTGATGTACCGTACTTTAAAATAAAACTGTAATTAATGATCATATTTTAAATGTAATTAATGTACTTTAACGATAATAATTTAATATCAAGAAATTAAAGTATTTTAATAACGATAATTAACGATAATAAGCGAATGTGAATTAATTGGTAATTGTAATCATAATTGTAATGAACCAAAAGTGCAGCGTACTCAGTGATGTACTTAGATTGTGCTCAATGCACGACCCGACATTATGTCACCATTTAAGAATGTATACGCGGCGATATTATTTTTTTATTATTATTTTTCCGTTGTGATAAATTTTCATGTGCTTTCAACTTTGCTAAATAATTGATGACTTGTTCTTTTTTTTAAATTTCTTAATCATTTTTAGATTTAGCTTAATAATGAATCCTGAGTAACTTTTGCCATGTCATGTTTTGTATACTTTCTCGCTTCGTTATAAAATATGAATTCATGTCTTGCCTAAGCACTTAATTGTAAATTTTAAACCTTTAATTTTTACTCATATGCATATTTTAGTGTAAAGATGCATAGTTCAATTTCCACTTTTAGTTAACTTGGCTGATCATGATAGCATCAGATCTGAAAATACGCGGTTTATTAAGATAAAAATATGGCTTCATCTTCAAATATCTTGTTTATTCGTTTGAACCTTACCACACCTAAAAGATTTACTTTATTTTCAAACATTGTGCAAAAAATAATGCAGCCTCTTCAACATTTAATAATGATGATGTTAGTAGAATCGGGGTATATAAACCTCACCAATTTCTTCCATGTTTATTCTGATTCCAACGACGAGGCTGAGTAGTACCTGTACATTTTAGCAGTAAATTACAGTAAAAGAAAGTCTTTATCTTCTCCGTCGAGAAGTGCTCTCTTCAGAAAACTTAGTACTAAAATCTCCCGATACGTTACAAGAAGAATCGAGGGGAACCCTCAGAGAATTTAATAAGCCTCTCAGAATCCTCCGAGCCACTAAAGAAGAACTCGGAGAGTCGTATAGAAGAAACTACTGCAAGTACCAGATCCGTTGCTGCCTCCTAACCAGAACCCCCGTCGACTCTGAACCAACCCAGGGCCATAGACGGAGGGGTTAACAGTCTGGCGACCTTGCCCCACGATAAAAAAAAACTAGCACCCCTAAGCACATAAAAGATATTGGCATAACAGTCTGGCGAGTCTGTATCCAAGAGTTTAACAAGTGGCGACCCACCATTTGACCGCCGTGCCACAACTTCTAGTTCGTAATATCTACCCTTGAACCGGTGTGTCACGACTCCAAGTTCTCCTCGCCTAGTTTTCATCCAAGAAGAAGTAGCCAGCAAGAGACGTTTTCAGGACACATCTCTAAGAATTTCGACGTAGAAATTTTGTTAAGTACAGAGTTGTTTTTTTTAAGAAATTAGTAAACATTTGAAAAGTCAATATTATTGACAGTTTATAATGAGTATCAAGCCAGAATTTACAAGAAACACTGAACATGTCAGACACCAGTGATACATTTTTTTTAGTGAAACTAATTTTCACAGAAGTTAAAAGTCACAGAAGTTAAGTCACAGAAGTTAAGAGTCACAGAAGTTAAAAGTCACAGAAGTTAAAAGTAACAGACGTTAAATGTAACAGAAGTTAATTTCAGAGAGTTAATTTCAGAAAGTTAATTTCACTATTATAGTCTGTATAGAATAATTTTATTTTATGTACCAAACATAATGTTACTGTACCTTCGCGTTCATTCGAGTGAAATGTTGTTTACATTTTTTATTTTTGTTTACAATTTTTTCAAATTATTGAATTGAATTGACTTGCAAATTAAGAAAGAGAGAGTTTATTGAGAGATTTATAGATACACTTGAAGTAGTTTCGAGTCACTTTTAGCTGCAAATAAGTTGCAAATCAATTTTTAGACAGTTTCAGTTGGTTGTATCCACGAGGGACAACCAAACCCCAGAGATTAATAGTTTCCATTTGATAGCAGTTCAAGTGCAAGTCAGTTTCAGTAGACATCATTGATAGCAGTTCAGTGCAGTCCATTTTAGTTAGTTGGTTGCTTCCAAGAGGGACAACCAAACCCAGAGAATAATAGACTCCACTTGATAGAGTTCAAGTGCAGTCAATTCCAGACAGTTTCAGTTTCAAGTCAGTTTCAATTGCAAGTCAGTTTCAATTGCAAGTCAATTTCAATTGCAAGTCAGTTTCAGTTGCAAGTCAGTTTCAGTTGCAAGTCAGTTTCAGTTGCAAGTCTCAGTCATTTTCAGGTTTCAAGTCAGTTTCAAGTTTCAAGTCAGTTTCAAGTTTAAAGTCAGTTTCAAGTTTAAAGTCAGTTTCAAGTTAGTCAGATTCAAGTTAATCAGTTTCAAGTAGTTTCGAAGTTTCAGTCAATTTCAGTCAGTTTTGAAGTCAGTTTGTTTTATTTGAAGTCAGTTTTGAAGTTAGTTTCAAGTCCCAAGTTAGTTTTCAAGTCCCAAGTTAGTTTTCAAGTCCCAAGTTAGATTTCAAGTCCCAAGTTAGTTTTCAAGTCCCAAATCAGTTTTCAAGTCCCAAGTCAGTTTTCAAGTCAAAAGGGAGTTTTCAAGTCCCAAGTCAGTTTTCAAGTCCCAAGCCATTCAATGAAGTCAATTGAATTCACCTTTTTTTTAGTTGTTTCAAAGAATGTAATTTAAGAGAATGTAATTCAACCTTTTTTTTTTGTTTTGTTGCAAAAAAAAAAATTAAATTCAATCTGAACTGACCGGTTTGCGTCTTTAGTTCAGCCTTCTTTTTTTTTTATGAAGGAAATTGACCGATTTGTCTCTTTTTCATGCCATTGTTGCATATATAAATATAGAGGTAAAATGATATATTTTAATTGTAACCAAAAGCGTTTTTACAAATGTTTGTAGCGATTTTTATAATTATTATGATTATTTGATGACAGTAATAGTGTAATAATTAATCAATCATGTCTAATGACTTCCTTTTTAAATTACTATAGGGAGAAACATGCTGTCCCTCCGTTTTATTTTAACTCCTTTAATTTTTGTTCTAAGCAGTATGACAAGCAATCTTTTTTCTAAAGAGCAAGGTGCTCACGAAAAGACGTATTGTCAATTTCAGACATATTTCCCACCTTAGTTACTCAATTCCCCGGAATGTAGTACCCCAAACTTTAATTTTTATTTTTTTAAGAGTATGGACCCTAGATCCTGACGTTAGTTCATTATAGTTTATAATTAATTTCTATTTTTAATTTGTATTCTTAATTTTCTTAATTCAATTATCGTACCGATACGTCTGGTTAATGTTAATGGCTATATAGCTCATATATACCTAGGAATGTTACTAGTCGAATTTAATTCCATGTTAAAATTTAATTTTTAATACCGTGAGATTTACTTTCATTACTTGTAAGATCCTCTAAGTGCGTATTTTTTATTACCTTAATATACGTGGAACTGATTTAAATTACGTAAAATCTATAATCCTAACTGAATTTTATTACTTGTGACACATATTCGAATTCATTTCCCTTCCGTACAAGTCACTTTCACATTAAAACTCATATGCATACATCATCATTAATACTACCTGTAATTGAATAATAATTCACTTAAACTTAAAGGATTTTATAATAATAATAATAATACTAATAATAATAATAATAATAATAGACTTAAACTTAAAAGATTCTATAACCCTACTTTCAATTTAAATTATTATATGCCTTTATTAATTCAAAAACTTTCCGAATCCCTACACATACACACGCATGTATGCACATTTCTCCACAAACACGTACAAAAGTAGTACAAAAATCTGCGGATACTGATTACACTTTCGCCCATTTGGACATATCACCAACCACTACACTCTGTACCTAGTACACACAAATACACACAAGACCCAAGGTCTATACATCATCCACTACGTAATTCGTTTTTCACCCAAACTAGTCCATAAAAATTCATTTATTAACTGTACAATCATGATAACTAATGTAATAATATCATTGTTTGTCTAAAATTAACTTATTAATCATTTTATTCTTTTGTATGAAATTAAAATATTGATCTCTGAATTTTACTCAACCAACGAACTCACTTGTTCTTTATAAAATTTGTATTGTAAGGAAAAAAATCCGTCATCATCTAAGTTGAATTCGTTAGGATGTTATTTTCTCAATTGTATTGTAGCAATTGTATTATATTGTTGTATTAATATCATTTTTTGAGGGGAGAGCAATGTAAAAATGAACATTTATTATTCATTGTTCATTTTTACATGAGAAAACAAAATCGCCTAAGCGAGTTTTGGATAGAATTTCGATCTGTACTTCTTTATTCATTACTGTATTTCTCTAAGTCATCTTTTCTAATAATGACATATACTGTACGTATGACAATGTGAATAACTATGACGTCATAAAGTAACTTAACTCTCTTCACGTTTTCCATACCGTGAATACTGAATCACGAATTTGGTATGTGGATATCTTTCATGTTCAATGTATGGTAAATTCTTTAATAATAATAAAAAAAAATAAAAACCTTTACACTCTATACGTCATTATGTAAATGTTGTTCATTCATACTTCTTCTTGACCTTTATCTTTTGTTAATTTTTTTTAATTATTCATTCAGGTACCTATTGTCAACCTATTGTGTGACTACCAATATGTGTACAATAGTTTAGGCATTAGTACATGTCCACTGAGGACGTACATAATTACCTTACATCTAAGTACGTTCACATGTATTCATTTTACTCTTTCTTTTAGTTGCGTTCACTTCTTGCAATGAACTCGAAAACGCTTATGCAAGCGTACGCAATTCGATGATCACATCACAAATTAACATCTGAAGACGTAAAATCTCTCGCTCTAATTCCAAATTTATAAAAAAAATTATCATGCGTTATGTTAAATCATGTGTGTCATATATATATGTAAATATATACCGTATGTGCCCATGTACTCTGTGTTGTACTGATAACCATATATAAATATAAAAACACTGTAAGAAATGTAAGTGACTAATGTACTTAATAATGTAATTGATGTACCGTACTTTAAAATAAAACTGTAATTAATGATCATATTTTAAATGTAATTAATGTACTTTAACGATAATAATTTAATATCAAGAAATTAATGTATTTTAATAACGATAATTTACGATAATAAGCGAATGTGAATTAATTGGTAATTGTAATCATAATTGTAATGAGCCAAAAGTGCAGCGTACTCAGTGATGTACTTAGATTGTACTCAATGCACGACCCGACATTATGTCACCATTTAAGAATGTATACGCGGCGATATTATTTTTTTTATTATTATTTTTCCGTTGTGATAAATTTTGATGTGCTTTCAACTTTGCCAAATAATTGATGACTGGTTCTTTTTTTAAAATATCTTAATCATTTTCAGATTTAGCTTAATAATGAATCCTGAGTAACTTTTGCCATGTCATGTTTTGTATACATTCTCGCTTCGTTATAAAATAAGAAGTCATGTCTTGCCTAAGCATTTAATTGTAAATTTTGAACCTTTAATTTTTACTCATATGCATATTTTAGTGTAAAGATACATAGTTCAATTTCCACTTTTAGTTAACTTGGCAGATCATGATAACATCAGATCTAAAAATACGCGGTTTATTAAGATAAAAATATGGCTTCATCTTCAAATATCTTGTTTATTCGTTTGAACCTTACCACAGCTAAAAGATTTACTTTATTTTCAAATATTGTGCAAAAAATAATGCAGCCTCTTCAACATTTAATAATGATGATGTTAGTAGAATCGGGGTATATAAACCTCACCAATTTCTTCCATGTTTATTCTGATTCCAACGACGAGGCTGAGTAGTACCTGTACATTTTAGCAGTAAATTACAGTAAAAGAAAGTCTTTATCTTCTCCGTCGAGCCGTGCTCTCTTCAGAAAACTTAGTACTAAAATCTCCCGATACGTTAAAAGAAGAATCGAGGGGAACCCTCAAAGAATTTAATAAGCCTCTCAGAATACTCCGAGCCACTAAAGAAGAACTCGGAGAGTCGTTTAGAAGAAACTACTGCAAGTACCAGATCCGTTGCTGCCTCTAACCAGAACCCCCGTCGACTCCGAACCAACCCAGGGCCATAGACAGAGGGGTTAACAGTCTACCGACCTTGCCCCAGGATAAAGAAAAAACTAGCACCCCCAAGCACATAGAAGATATTGGCATAACAGTCTGGCGAGTCTGTTGCCAAGAGTTTAACAAGTGGCGACCTACCATTTGACCGGCGTGCCACGACTTCTAGTTCGTAACATCTACCCTTGAACCGGTGTGTCACGACTCCAAGTTCTCCACGCCTAGTTTTCATCCAAGAAGAAGTAGCCAGCAAGACACGTTTTCAGGACACGTCTCTAAGGATTTCGCCGTAGAAATTTTGTTAAGTACAGAGTTGTTGTTTTTTAAGAAATTTGTAAACATTTGAAAAGTCAGTATTATTGACAGTTAATAATGAGTATCAAGCCAGAATTTACAAGAAACACTGAACATTTCTGACACAAGTGATACATTTATTTTAGTGAAACTAAAAGTCACAGAAGTTAAAAGTCACATAAGTTAAAAGTCACAGAAGTTAAAAGTCACAGAAGTTAAATGTAACAGAAGTTAATTTCAGAGAGTTAATTTCAGAGAGTTAATTTCACTATTATAGTCAGTATAGAATAATTTTATTTTATGTACCAAACATAATGTTACTGTACCTTCGCGTACATTCGAGTGAAATGTTGTTTACATTTTTTATTTTTGTTTACAATTTTTTCAAATTATTGAATTGAATTTACTTGCAAATTAAGAAAGAGAGAGTTTATTGAGAGATTTATAGATACACTTGAAGTAGTTTGAGTCACTTTTAGCTGCAAATAAGTTGCAAATCAATTTTTAGACAGTTTCAGTTGGTGTATCCACGAGGGACAACCAAACCCCAGAGATTAGTAGTTTCCATTTGATAGCAGTTCAAGTGCAAGTCAGTTTCAGTAGACTTCATTGATAGCAGTTCAGTGCAGTCCATTTTAGTTAGTTGGTTGCTTCCAAGAGGGACAACCAAACCCAGAGAATTATAGACTCCACTTGATAGAGTTCAAGTGCAGTCAATTCCAGACAGTTTCAGTTTCAAGTCAGTTCACAATTGCAAGTCAGTTTCAATTGCAAGTCAGTTTCAGTTGCAAGTCAGTTTCAAATGCAAGTCAGTTTCAGTTGCAAGTCAGTTTCAGTTGCAAGTCAGTTTCAGTTGCAAGTCTGTTTCAGTCATTTTCAGGTTTCAAGTCAGTTTCAAGTTTCAAGTCAGTTTCAAGTTTAAAGTCAGTTTCAAGTTTAAAGTCAGTTTCAAGTTTCAAGTCAGTTTCAAGTTAGTCAGATTCAAGTTAATCAGTTTCAAGTAGCTTCGAAGTTTCAGTCAATTTCAGTCAGTTTTGAAGTCAGTTTGTTTTATTTGAAGTCAGTTTTGAAGTTAGTTTCAAGTCCCAAGTTAGTTTTCAAGTTCCAAGTTAGTTTTCAAGTACCAAGTTAGATTTCAAGTCCCAAATCAGTTTTCAAGTCCCAAATCAGTTTTCAAGTCAAAAGGAAGTTTTCAAGTCCCAAGTCAGTTTTCAAGTCCCAAGTCATTCAATGAAGTCAATTGAATTCACCTTTTTTTAGTTGTTTCAAAGAATGTAATTTAAGAGAATGTAATTTAAGAGAATGTAATTCAACCTTTTTTTTTGTTTTGTTGCAAAAAAACAAATTAAATTCAATCTGAACAGACCGGTTTGCGTCTTTAGTTCAGCCTTCTTTTTTTTTTATGAAGGAAATTGACCGATTTGTCTCTTTTTCATGCCATTGTTGCATATATAAATATAAAGGTAAAATGATATATTTTAATTGTAACCAAAAGCGTTTTTACAAATGTTTGTAGCGATTTTTATAATTATTATGATTATATGATGACAGTAATAGTGTAATAATTAATCAATCATGTCTAATGACTTCCTTTTTAAATTACTATAGGGAGAAACATGCCGTCCCTCCGTTTTATTTTACCTCCTTTAATTTTTGTTCTAAGCAGTATGACAAGCAATCTTTTTTCTAAAGAGCAAGGTGCTCACGAAAAGACGTATTGTCAATTTCAGACATATCTCCCCCATTAGTTACTCAATTCCCCCGAATGTAGTACCCCAAACTTTTATTTTTATTTTTTTAAGAGTATGGACCCTAGAACCTCACGTTAGTTCATTATAGTTTATAATTAATTTCTATTTTTAATTTGTATTCTTAATTTTCTTAATTCAATTATCGTACCGATACATCTGGTTAATGTTAATGGCTATATAGCTCATATATAGCTAGGAATGTTACTAGTCGAATTTAATTCCATGTTAAAATTTAATTTTTAATACCGTGAGATTTACTTTCATTACTTGTAAGATCCTCCAAGTGCGTTTTTTTTATTTCCTTACTATACGTGTAACTGATTTAAATTACGTAAAATCTATAATCCTAACTGAATTTTATTACTTGTGACACATATTCGAATTCATTTCCCTTCCGTACAAGTCACTTTCACATTAAAACTCATATGCATACATCATCATTAATACTACCTGTAATTGAATAATAATTCACTTAAACTTAAAGGATTTTATAATAATAATAATAATACTAATAATAATAATAATAATAATAATAGACTTAAACTTAAAAGATTCTATAACCCTACTCTCAATTTAAATTATTATGTCTTTATTAATTCAAAAACTTTCCGAATCCCTACACATACACACGCATGTATGCACTTTTCTCCACAAACACGTACAAAAGTAGTACAAAAATCTGCGGATTCTGATTACACTTTCACCCATTTGGACATATCACCAACCACTACACTCTGTACCTAGTACACACAAATACACACTAGTCCCAAGGTCTATACATCATCCACTACGTAATTCGTTTTTCACCCAAACTAGTTCATAAAAATTCGTTTATTAACTGTACAATCATGATAACTAATGTAATAGTATCATTGTTTGTCTAAAATTAACTTATTAATCATTTTAATCTTTTTTATGAAATTAAAGTATTGATCTGTGAATTTTACTCAACCAACGAACTCACTTGTTCTTTATAAAATTTGTATTGTAAAGAAAAAAATTCGTCATCATCTAAGTTGAATTCGTTAGGATGTTATTTTCTCAATTGTATTGTAGCAATTGTATTATATTGTTGTATTAATATCATTTTTTGAGGGGAGAGCAATGTAAAAATGAACATTTATTATTCATTGTTCATTTTTACATGAGAAACCAAAATCGCCTAAGCGAGTTTTGGATAGAATTTCGATTTGTACTTCTTTATTCATTACTGTATTTCTCTAAGTCATCTTTTCTAATAATGACTTATACTGTACGTATGACAATGTGAATAACTATGACGTCATAAAGTAACTTAACTCTCTTCACGTTTTCCATACCGTGAATACTGAATCACCCATTTGGTATGTGGATATCTTTCATGTTCAATGTATGGTAAATTCTTTAATAATAATAAAAAAAAAATAAAAACCTTTGCACTCTATCCGTCATTATGTAAATGTTGTTCATTCATACATCTTCTTGACCTTTATCTTTTGTTAATTTTATTAATTATTCATTCAGCTACCTATTGTCAACCTATTGTGTGACTACCAATATGTGTACAATAGTTTAGGCATTCGTACATGTCCACTGAGGAAGTACATAATTACCTTACATCTAAGTACGTTCACATGTATTCTTTTTACTCTTTCTTTTAGGTGCGTTCACTTCTTGCAATGAACTGGAAAACGCTTATGCAAGCGTACGCAATTCGATGATCACATCATAAATTAACATCTGAAGACGTATAATCTCTCGCTCTAATTCCAAATTTCTAAAAAAAATTATCATGCGTTATGTTAAATCATGTGTGTCATATATATATGTAAATATATACCGTATGTGCTCATGTACTCTGTGTTGTACTGATAACCATATATAAATATAAAAACACTGTAAGAATTGTAAGTGACTAATGTACTTAATAATGTAATTGATGTACCGTACTTTAAAATAAAACTGTAATTAATGATCATAATTTAAATGTAATTAATGTACTTTAACGATAATAATTTAATATCAAGAAATTAATGTATTTTAATAACGATAATTAACGATAATAAGCGAATGTGAATTAATTGGTAATTGTAATCATAATTGTAATGAACTAAAAGTGCAGCGTACTCAGTGATGTACTTAGATTGTACTCAATGCACGACCCGACATTATGTCACCATTTAAGAATGTATACGCGGCGATATTTTTTTTTATTATTATTTTTCCGTTGTGATAAATTTTGATGTGCTTTAAACTTTGCCAAATAATTGATGACTTGTTCTTTTTTTTAAATTTCTTAATCATTTTTAGATTTAGCTTAATAATGAATCCTGAGTAACTTTTGCCATGTCATGTTTTGTATACGTTCTCGCTTCGTTATAAAATATGAAGTCATGTCTTGCCTAAGCATTTTATTGTAAATTTTAAACCTTTAATTTTTACTCATATGTATATTTTAGTGTAAAGATGCATAGTTCAATTTCCACTTTTAGTTAACTTGGCAGATCATGATAACATCAGATCTAAAAATATGCGGTTTATTAAGATAAAAATATGGCTTCATCTTCAAACATCTTGTTTATTCGTTTGAACCTTACCACAGCTAAAAGATTTAGTTTATTTTCAAATATTGTGCAAAAAATAATGCAGCCTCTTCAACATTTAATAATGATGATGTTAGTAGAATCGGGGTATATAAACCTCACCAATTTCTTCCATGTTTATT
>JAJOZX010000748.1:975000-1025000 GCA_023014485.1 Bathynomus jamesi | reverse complement strand
CGACGAAGTGCTAATCTGAAGAAGTCTAACGAGAAGCTCTCTAATGAGAAGAGCTCTAATAATGAAGATTAATCTAGAAGTGTCGTAAATGAAGATGGTACATGCATAATATAGTCTAATGTTTGGGGGAGACAATCGAAGGTTAAGTTTCCCCCCTTTTTAAACACATGATTTCAACTAAAAAGAATAAAAAATATAAAAATAAAAAAGAACAGTAGTATCGCCGATTCGACAATTATTGAGGCGATATTATTTCGTATTAGCACATAAGCACAATTTTGAGTACATGACTGAGTACGTATTAATTTTGGTTCATTACAATTACGATTACAATTATGGATTGCAACTACCAATTAATTCATATTCACTTATTATTGTTTTAATTACAATTCCATTAAAGTACATTCTTACATTATAAATTAAATCATTACATTTAATTAGTTTCACTGAAGTACATTACAAGTTATTGTTCATTACAGTTTCATTAAAGTACATTACATCAATTACATTATATTAAAGGATTACATTTAATTACAATTTTAGCAAATTGTTAATTGACATATCTACTACTGAAATAATCTAAATAGGTGATACCATTGATAAATGAAGGGGAGTTAATCGTTGTTCTATAATTTAAAGGGGATTAACAACAATGTTATATATTTATAGCTAACAATAATTACGCCAAATTATGTTAAATAATATTAGAACCTGGTTGGTTATCAGAGTTTGAAAGTCTAATTAGCCAGCGATGAGGAAAGCGGAGGAAAATACGATATTTATGATAACGTAATACATAAGTAATACGGAATTTGAATGACAGTTAGGTAGAAATAGTAAGTACAAGTAATGAGAACGGGGATAACTATGTGACGTAAGCCGATAACGAACTAGTGGCCAGGCAGAGAAACAATACAGTATATTATAATAACATAACACATGATAATGTTATAAATTCGAATCAAAGCGAAAGGAGACCTTTTTAATCTTAGAAGCGTTCAAATTATGCTGTGATGAGTGGAATTTCTGATAATAACTTACTAAGCATTGTCTAGAGTTCACCTCGGGAGGTCAAATAATTAAAAATAAAAATGAAAAAAAATAATACGAGAACGTTTTTTCGTGTTCCCGAACGAAGGCAAAGGTTTTGCGTTTCATACATTGACACGAGTAAAAATAGACTGATAAGTTGATAGGGCATAAGTAGACAATAGGTAGATGAATGAATAAGTAATAAAATTAATAAAGGATAGCGGTCAAGCTAAAATATGGACGTATGGGGGCGGGGATATGGTCGAATAATAGTTATATTTATACTACATAACATAAATAATGACTTCTATAGGGTGTACAGTTTTTATTATGAAGATATATAAATTTTCATACATTGAATACTAGAGATATGATGAAGGGAAATTAATGACGGGAAAATGTGACGTCATAGTTATTGAATTTGTACGTATAGTACGAATCATTGTTAGGAAGATTTACAAGAACGAATTAGAGACACAGAGTGGGAACGTAAAGGGAATAAAGTTATTTTGTGACGTCATAGTGTATAAGTCATTATTACAAATCGAAATTTTACCCAAAACTCGCTTCTGCGATTTTGGCTTCTAACGTAAAAATGGACATTCGAACATAAAACTATTGTTCATTGTTCGCTTTTTACATAAATATTATATTTATATATATATATATAAATATTATATATATATATATATATATATATATATATAAATAAATATTATATATATATATATATATATATAAATATATATGTTATAATGTTATAATGCTTCAGACCAACAAAGAACCTAGGATCCACTCATGGGTGGTCTACCTAACTGTGTTCGTAATCGTGTATTGTGTACGTCCTCCGTGGTGGAGGAGGGGACCTACAATTTTACGTGGGTTCCGAACCACAAGAACATAATAAATTAATGTAAAAACTGCCGGTAAATTGGCAACGACCAATTTTTACGAAACTAAATAATTATCAATTTAAAACTAATTAATTATCGATTTAAAACTAAAGATAGAATCTCTCGATCCAGAGGATCAAGTCATAATAGACTACTATCTACAAATGTTACACTCTATATCTATTTATAACGGACATGCAAGTATATCAGATCCAAAGAATCCAGTCAATTTCATTACGGTATCCATCAAGTCACGGTCCATATCGATTGCGGACCAAGTCAAAATTTACAACCATATACATTACAATATATACACTTACGAGGAAAAGTGTAGGTGTGGCTGTAAAGACTGTACAGTAATGTAGAAATGTGTGTGCACCCATTATGGGTCTCCCATTTAAAGGTGTTTGTGGGGCAAGTGAAGATCATGAGTTTTTCAATACCTCACAGTACTATGGGGGGCACCGCTCGACAGAGGAATCTCTTCAAATGGGGTGTGTAAGGACAGAGAGTATCCCCTAACCCAAGACGCTGCCTCCCTTTATCCCACAACACTTGTGTTGAGTTGCGGGATCTATCCCCACAAAGCCTTAATTTTACTACCTTAAACTATACCCTTTCTATCAACATGCGCGTCTAATCGATTTTTAAAGATATTTATAGACGTGCTACTAATTACTTCTACAGGCAAACTATTCCAGGTATTTACTATTCTATGCGTAAAAAAGTTTTTCGCAACTGCTGTCTCGAACCTTCTACTTGTCAACTTACACCCGTTATTTCTAGTCCTATTATATTGAGATATTTCGAAAAAGCTATCTCTAACTACGTTATCAAACCCATTCATAATTTTGAAAACCTGGATTAGATCACCCCTTAACCTCCTAGTCTCGAGAGTAGGCAATTTTAACTCCTTAAGCCTATCCTCGTACGACTTTGACCTAAGAGACGGAATCATCTTAGTTGCTCGTCTTTGAACTTTTTCGATTTTGTCTATATCTTTGCGCATATGCGGATTCCAAAATTGGACCGCGTACTCCAAATGGGGTCTAACTAATGATTTATAAAGAGGAAATATAATATCGCGCGATTTGTACTCAAAATTTCGAGCTATAAAACCTAACACTTTGTTCGCCTTATTGACCGCTGCTGTACTTTGTTTCGCTACTTTTAAATCACCAGTGACTATAACTCCTAAATCTTTTTCCTGCTCTACGCTTGTTAAATCTTTCCCTGACATACTATACGCAAAATTACCGTTACGCCAACCTATATGCAAAATTTTGCACTTATCCACGTTAAATCTCATTTGCCATGTGACTGACCAATCAACGATTTTATTCGGATCTTCCTGAATTTTACCTCTATCTTCGTCATTAATCGCCCTACCACCCAGCTTCGTTTCGTCCGCAAACTTTGAAACAGTACTGACCAGGCCGACATCTAAATCGTTAATATATATAAGAAAAAGCAAGGGGCCCAATACAGAACCCTGAAGAACTCCACTCGCTACATTAGCCCAACACGACTCCGCTTCATCAACGACCACCGTCTGTTTCCTGCCTCACAACCACTCTTCTAGCCAATTTATTACTACACCCCTGATTCAATGAGCCTTAGTTTTTTCAATGAGTCTTTTGTGCGGGAAGGTGTCGAACGCTTTTTGAAAATCTAAATACACTACATCAACCGCCCGATATCTATCGTAAACGTCAACCACGCTTTGGAAAAATTCTAAAAGATTAGTTAAGCAAGATTTGTTTCGCCTAAAACCGTGCTGCGTATTTCTAACCAGATTATGCACTTCTAAGTGTTCGACTATACGATCCCTAATTATTAATTCCAGTAGCTTACCTACAACAGACGTTAAACTGATTGGCCTATAATTTCCCGCCGCACCTTTATCGCCTTTCTTAAAGATAGGTGTTACGTTTGCTAACTTGAAATTATCTGGTACGCACCCCTGAGAAATAGACGCATTAAAAATCTTTGTTAGCGGCACAACAATGCTATCTTTTAATTCTTTTAGTTGTATGGGATGTATGGAATCCGGACCCGGTGATTTACGCGTTTTCATTTTATCAATATAGCGCATTACTTCCCCTTCACTAACGACAATATTATCCAAAATATTACCATTATCAAAAGGTATTATGTCTATGACCGTAGGGATATTCGTTACATCTTCTATAGTAAAAACTGACGTAAAAAATTCGTTTAGCAAGGTAGCCATTTCCTTGTTTTCAGAGACTAGATCTCCATTTACATTTTTCAATGGACCTAAGACACTTTTTACTGGATTTCTATTATTGACGTATTGAAAGAATCGCTTGGGGTTTTCTTTACCGTCACGAGCTATGGAGATTATATATATATATATATATATATATATATATATAAATATTATTTAAATATTATATATATATATATATATATATGTATATATTATATTTATATATATATATATTTATATATATATATATATAAATTTATATATATATATATATATATATATATATATATATATAATATTTATATATATATATATATAATATTTATATATATACAATATATATATATAAAATATTTATATATATATATATATATACAGGGTGGGCCGTAAGTTTCCATACATAGGAAAATAAACATTTTTTTATGGACAACCATTTTTATTTATATAATATGCTCTACATGGTTGCCATTGTTTTGAAAACACATTTCAATACGTGTTCCCCGCTGTTGATGAACACGCATTAGCACAGTTGACGTTATGCTTGTAATGGCGTTGGTGATACGTTCCTTTAGATGATTTATGTCTCGTATCTTTTCCTGATACACCATGGCCTTCAAGTGCCCCCAAAGATAGAAATCAAGGGGGGTGAGATCTGGGGATCTGGGAGGCCACTCCACAGGACCACGCCGACCAATCCAAGCATCCGGAAACTGCTGATCCAAATACCGACGCACGTGAAGACCATAATGAGGTGGAGCTCCATCTTGCTGGAAGTAAACTGGGAAGTTACCTTCCTCGTTTAGCAGGGATGGGAAAATCTCTTCTTGCAACATGTTAAGATACCTTTCGGCATTAAGATTTCCACTGACAAAAATTGGTCCAATAATTCTGTCACCCCTTATCCCGGCCCACACCATCACTTTACCGGCACCTTGCATCTTCGTCGGACTCAGCCAGTGTGTGATGTTCGTTCCATGTTGTCTGTTAAAGTTCATTGCAACCATGCGACTGCTTCCCGACCCAGCCATCAGTATGATTTCAATTCGTTGCTCTTTCGTCAAACGCATATTCTTAGGGTATCTGAAACATAAAAACAAACGTTTAATTTTTCCTATGTATGGAAACTTACGGCCCACCCTGTATATATATATATATATAAATATTATATATATATATATATATAATTATATAAATAAGTATTATATATATATATATAAATATTATATATATATATAAATATTATATATATATATATATATATTATATATATATAGATTTTATATATATATATTAAATATACATAAATATTATATATATATATAGAAAAATTATATATATATATAGAAATATTATATATATATATATATATATATATATATATATATATATATATATATATTATATATATATTATAATATATAAATATTATATATATATATATATAGAAATATTATATAGATATATATATATATATATATCGAAATTATATATATATATATATATATCGAAATATTATATATATATATATATATATATATTATGCATACATATATATATATAATATATTGTACTTTGAATTTTGAGACTTTAATTTCTAAATTTTTAAATAACCTATATTCACCTAAAATAATTCAGTCCACTGTTCCGAAACAGAAGGTTTATCTTAAGCTTCCATTTTTAGACCAACTAACTTTTCAACTTAATAAAGATGTCCACTCTATTTTGGACAGACATTTCCCTCAATGCGACTTTATAATCATTAATTCTAATTCTAATTCTCTGCAATCCTTTTTTCGCCATAAAGATCACCTCCCGTTGCTTCTGAGATCCTTTGTTATTTATTTATTACATGCGCGACCTGCCAAAGTCGTTTATGTGGGCAGACTGCCCTGCAGTTAAAACTTAGGATTTCGAAGCATTTGGGTTTTCTCATCGAACTTCTCGCCCTCTTTCCTCTCCTGAATCCTCTGCTATTCGGCATCATTCAGAGACCCATGACCACCCGTGCCCCCAGGACTCCTTTGCGATTTTCTCGTCTGCTTCTAATTCACTTGATCTTAAAATTTTAGAATCCCTTTTTATCAAGAAATTAAATCCAGAACTAAACGATAGCCTTACCTCGATAAAATTACATACTTCCTAACCAACCAACACCTTTGTAACGCAACTAACGCACTAACTTAAGTTTTTCTTTCCTTTCTCTCCACTTGTCATTTGTAGCTTTTACCATCCAGGTCAGTCCTTTTCAAATGAATTTTTGAAATTTTTTTTAGATTTTTGAAATTTTTGAAATTTTGAATTTAACATTTTTTTAAATTTTTAAACTTTTTAATTTTTGAAATTTTAGTTTTTGTTTTATTTTTACTTTTTTGTTTTATAATCCAGATAGTTTTTGTTTTTTTTAACAACTTTTTAACTTTTTTTGTATTAGATTTTATTATTGTACAGTTTGACATTTGTATTTACTTTAGTTTTATATGTGTATATATATATATATATGATATATATATATATTATATATATATATACTGTATTATATAATATATATATATATATATATACATATATATTTATATATTATATATTATATATATAGTATATATATAATAAATATATATATATTATATATATATTATATATATATATATATATAGATATATATATATATATATAATAAATAAATATATATATATATATTAGGGTGATGCCAAATCAGGACCATCGTGGATTTTTAGGGATACCCCCTCATTTGTTCCAATTTGTCACAAAACACCCTGTGAGAAATTCCAGGTCAAACAAATAACATTCAGAGGTCGCGCCCGCCAATTGAAAATTTGAAAATTACAAAAAATTAGAGTAAAATCAAATTTTTTGAATTGTTCTTATTTTGTTGCAGTTTGTTGCAGGTTGCAGGTTTTGTGCAGGTTTGCTCAGGCAGAGTGGTAGGTGATGCTATATGAGCAAATAGCGTTCAAGGAAATCGGTATCGCAGTGTGCTTGTGGCAGTGTCCAGGAGAGGTGCTATATCAGTGAGTCTCTCCGCCTCAATTTCTCTTCTATTTCCTCTATCTTAATTGTGACAAAAATGAGATCAAGAAGCTCAACAGATATCTGGCTGATCGGTCAACAAATAGATAAATTGAATCAACGTAAGCTTCCATCAAAGAAAGAAGTAATTTCCTTATTCATGAATTATAAACATATCAAGAATGAAACTGTCAGAGAAGCATTAACTTCAACCGTTAATGATGTATTGGAAGTGTGCAGAGAGCAGGAATACCAACAACCCAGAAATGAATGTTGTGAAGAAATTAAATAAACTGTATGATGAGTTGGCAAGGGCTGAAGAAGAGCAAAGGAAAAAAATCGAAGTTTTCAGTAGAGAAAGAGAATACATGGAAAGAAAAATTGGATGGACTCTTTGATATTGCGCAAGCAAATGCTAACGAGTTAATAACTATTGAGGAAGATAGAGAGTTTCTACGGCTACAAAGGGAAGGTCGAAAGGGTAAAATGATGGCAGTTGATAAGGATGAAGAAAAACGTCGAAAGGAAGCTGCGAAGAGACATGAAAAAATGGATAAGAAAAGGTTACATGAATCAAGTGCATTTGATGAAACAGTTGTTCTTGCAAGCAGCAGCAGTTCCTGCAGTGATTCACCTGCATCTACGGAAGAAGAAGTAGATCTGGAAGTGCCCTCAACATCCAAAAGAGGCCTTCCAAGAAAAAAAATTCAAGATTATGAATGAAAATCTGCTTTCCTCATTGGATGTTGCTAAGATCAGCGACCGATCAGCCTCTTTAATAATTATTCCAACGATCGCAAATGTTGGAAAGATCCAGAGAATTACAATGTTAGCTACTCATCGATTCGCAGGGCAAGACAGAAATCAAGAAAGAAGTTCAGTGAAAACTTGAAAGAAGAATTTCAAGCTGACAAACCCTTGATTGTTCATTGGGATGGCAACTCCTCGAAGACATTACCGGGAATGAGGTTGTTGATCGGTTGCCAGTCCTAATCTCTGGCAGTGGAGAAGATCAACTGCTTAGAGTGCCAAATATAGATCATGGCACAGGAAAGGATACTGCAATGCAGTACATCAGGCGATCATTGATTGGAATCTAATAGATAAGGTAAAAGGCATGTGTTTCGACAACTGCATCGAACACAGGTCGTAAAAACGGAGCTTGTGTCCTAATTGAACAGAAAATGGAGAAAGATTTGTTGTGGGTCCTTGTCGACACCATATCCTTGAAATCATGTTGGAAGCAGTGGTATCCCCTGCATTACAGGCTTCATCAGGCCCTGACATTCAGTTATTCAAAAGATTCAAACAAACTGGAATAAGATTAATCTAACTTCATACGATAAATTAGAAAATTATCCACAAAAGGAAAAAGAGGAAACATCAACTTTGCAGCAAGAAAAATCAATGAAGATCAACCTCGCGACGATTACAGAGAGTTATTGGAACTGACAATCATCTTGCTTGGCGGTACTCCAACGACTGGAATAAAAATTCAGGAAGCCTGGGGCTTATCATAGAGCCCGTTGGATGGCGAAGTCATTTATTCAATGAAAATCTTTATGTTCAAAAGTCAGTTCAAAATAACAGCAATAGAAGAAAGAAATCTAAAAGAAATTTGTGTTTTCTTGTTTCAATTTATATTAAGCATTGGTTTTCAGCACCCTGCGCAGCAAGTGCTCCACGAAATGATCTGAGTCTTCTCAAGAATCTTCACAGCTACAAAAGCACAAATGAACAACTAGCAAATGCTGCTTTAGAAAATTCAAGAATCATTTGTGGTATCTCTCAGAAGAGTTGATCGCATTGGCTTTCTTTGATGATAAAATCAGCTTTGACACCAAAAGAAAAATGAAGGAGGCTCTTACAAAATCTCGGAGCCAGATCCTCCAAAGAAGACACAAATAGACATCAAAACTATTGACAATAAGCAGCTTGAAGATTTTGTAACTGCTACACAAAGTCCTTCTTCAGTATACTCGGATTGTCTTCAACGTTCTTGAGCAAACCAGTAGAAGATTGGCTTCTCGATGAGAGTTATTGGGTTGCAAAGAACGTAGTGAATCACATGAAGGTTGTTAATGATATTGCTGAAAGAGGAGTGAAATTGATTGAAGATTATAACAAATTAATTACCAATGATGAACAACAGAAGCAATATCTACTGCAAGTTGTATCAAATTATCGGAAGAAGCTTCCGGACAAAACTAAGAAAACTCTCGTATCTTTGACGCAACAGTAAAATTTACGAGTATATCCATTCTATGTACTATCTATTGTAAATATCTATTGTATTGTATCTGTTTTATGAACAAATGGAAAAGAGGAAGGTGGTATGATAGGCCTCGTGGGGAACTTCCACTCAAAAAAAAAGTAACGTGACGCTTGCTGTACCTCCTGGGTGTCATGGAAATCAGCAAATATTCAAATGGCGGGCGCGACCTCCAAATATTCGAATTTTGACCCGAAATTTCCCCAGGATCATTTTTCCACCAAATTAAACCAAATGAGATGGTATCTCAAAAATTTGAAACAAAAACATTTTACTCCCCCACTTTTGCATCACCCTAATATATATATATATGTTAACCCCTCCGTCTATGGCCCTGGGGTGGTTCGGAGTCGACGGGGGTTCTGGTTAGGAGGCAGCAACGGATCTGGTACTTGCAGTAGTTTCTTCTATACTACTCTCCGAGTTCTTCTTCAGTGGCTCGGAGGATTCTGAGAGGCTTATTAAATTTTTTGAGGTTTCCTCCCGATTCTTCTTGTAACTTATCGGGAGATTCTAATGACTAAGTTTTCTGAAGAGAGTACGGCTCGAGGGAGAAGATAAAGACTTTTTCTTACTGTGTTTTACTCCTAAAACTGTTACAGGTAATGCTCAGCCTCGTAGTTGGAATCAGAATAAACATGGAAGAAATTGGTGGGGTTTATATACCCCGATTCTACTAACATCATCATTATTAAATGTTGAAGAGGCTGCATTATTTTTGCACAATATTTGAAAATAAAGTAAATCTTTTAGCTGTGTTAAGGTTTAAACGAATAAACAAGATATTTGAAGATGAAGCCATATTTTTATCTTAAATTGCATATTTTCAGATCTGATGTTATCATGATCTGCCAAGTTAACTAAAAGTGGAAGTTGAACTATGCATCTTTACACTCAAATATGCATATGAGTAAAAATTAAAGGTTTAAGATTTACAATTAAATGCTTAGGCAAGACATGACCATCTTTTATAACGAAGAAAGAATGTATACAAAACATGACATGGCAAAAGTTACTCAGGATTCATTATTAAGCTAAATCTCAAAAAATTATTATGAGATTTTAAAAAACAACAGGTCATCAATTATTTGGCAAAGTAGAAAGCACATCAAAATTTATTCCAACGAAAATAATAATAAAAAAAATAACAACAGTATCGCCGATTCTACATTCCTTATGGCGACATAATGTCGGGTCGGACATTGAGTACATTGTAATTTTGGTCTACTGTAACTATGATTATAATTACCAATTCATTTATTATCGTTAACTACAATTCCATTAAAGTACATTGACTACGTCATTTAGTACATTACATCATTAAGTACAGTTTCATTAAAGTACATTACATTATATTAAATTAAAGTATTACAGTTAATTATAATTAAACAGTTACTATAACTTTGTTTTGTTACAGTGTTTCATATTAATAGACAATTAAGATGTTAGAAATATAATACAAAGTACATGGGCACATACGGTATGGATGAATATGGTTGAATAATAATATTTATACTACATAACATATAAATAATGACTTCTATAGAGTGTACAGTTTTTATTATGATGTTAAAGAATTTTCATACATTGAATACTAGAGATATGATGAAGGGAAATTAATGACGGGAAAATGTGACGTCATAGTTATTGAATTTGTACGTATAGTACAAATCATTATTAGGAAGATTTACATGAACGAATTAGAGACAAAGAGTGGGTTGTAATGACTAAGAAGTACAACTACGGGTTCCAATCCTGTTATATGCAATATGTATGCATCATCTAGGGACGAGGGTGAGATGCAAGACAATTCATAATTAATTATAATAACTTCTATAACAAATGGAAAATGGATACGACTAAACCATAGATATGGTAGATCGTAGGGTTGTGACAAGAACAAAAATAGGAAGCTACAAGTAAAATTATTATCCAAACTCGCGTTAAGCGATTTTAGTTCTTACGTAAAAATGAATATTGATTATTCATTGTTCATTTTTTACATTGCTCTCCCCTTTAAAATGATATATATACAATAATATAATAAAATTAATACAATACAATACAATTGAGAAAATAACATCGTAACTAATTCAAATTAGGTGACGAATTTTTCTTTACATTACAAGTTTTATACAGAACAAGTGTTATTATATAATATAAAAAAATTCAAAGATTAATACTTTAATTTTAGACAAACATTTAAGTTAGACAAACAATGATATGGTTAAAAATTTTTACCAAATTTTATTTTTTTCTGTGGGATAAATTATGTACATAATGAATAGAGTAGATAAAAGGGAAAAACGTATATCGTACAATCTGTAAGCTAATTTTTATTGACTAGTGTAGGTAAAAATAGAATTACGTAATGGATGATGTATAGACCTGTGGTCTAGTGCGTATTTTTGTGTACTAGGTACAAAGTGTGTATCTTACAATTTCGAGGGACAGATTAGCTGAGAGGATTGTTAAATTAACTGAATAAATGCATAAGGAAGATATATTAGAAAGCAAAAATGATTAAGACTAAATTACATAGTTAGCACTTACGCGCAATGAAATAGTTTATTGTGATATCCAATGATTTTAGCATAAGGTTTGTATATATAGTATATGTAGTGTGCATACATGCATTTTTATTGACTGTTGTAGGTACAAATCGAATTACGTAGTGGATGACGTATAGACCTGTGGTCAAATGTGTATTTGTGTGTGTTAGGTACAAAGTGTGTATCTTATAATTTCGAGAGACAGATTAGCTGAGAGGATTGTTAAATTAACTGAATAAATGCATGAGCGAGAATTTATATATAGTAAGCAATAATTATGATGTATTATAATGATGATGTTTGCATACGAGTTTTAATGCAAAAGTGATTGGACGGAATATGTGTCAAAAGTAATAAAATTCAATTAGGATTATAGATTTTACATAATCACTTACACGTATAAGGTAATTAAAAAAAACGTACTTAGAAGAACTTACAATTAATGAAAGTAAATCTCACGGTTTTAAAATTGAATTTTGAAGATGGAATTAAATTCGACTAGTAACATTCCTAGCTATATATGAACTATATAACATTAACATTAACCAGAAGTATCGGTACGATAATTGAATTAAGAAAATTAAGAATACAGATTAAAAATAGAAATCAATTATGCATTTTAATGAACTAAACATATAATATACTTAAAAATAAAAAACACAACTTAACACAAATTGAGGTTATGTTCCATAATACCAAAGAGGAATTAACCATGTTTGAACCATTGCTCTGGTTGACACTGGGTTCAACTGGGGTTGGGGTGTTAAAATAAAATAAAATAAAAAAACAAAGTTTGGAGTACTACATTCGGGGGAATTGAGTGACTAAGCAGGGGGTATAAGTCTGAAATTGACAATTACATATTCTTTTCGCGAGCACTTTGCTCTTTTTTTTTTTTTTTCTTTTTTTTTAAAGGTTGCTTGTCACACTACTTAGAACAAAAATTAAAAGAGTTGAAACAAAACGGAGGGACGGCATGTTCCTCAGCATAGTAATTTAAAAGGAGTCATTGGGACAAGATCGATTAATTAATTATTACACAACTATTATTATCACATATACATTACAATGATTATCAAAGTCATTACAAACAATTGTAAAAACTGTTTTGGTTACAAACAATAAAATACATAACTATATATTTATATACGCAACAATGGCATGAAAAGAAAAGACAAATCGGTCAATTTCCTCCTTACAAACAAGAAAAAAGGTTAAACTAAAGACGCAAACCGGTCAATTCAGGTTGAATTTAATTCTCTTTTACAACAAAGAAAAGGTTGAATTAAATTCTCTTAAACAACAAAAAAAAAGGTTGAATTAAATTCTTAAATTACATTTTCTTAAATTAAATTCTCTTAAATTACAAAGAAAAAGTTGAATTCAATTGACTGCATTGATATGACTGGGGACTTGAAAACTCGACTTGGGATTCGAAAACTCGACTTGGGATTCGAAAACTCGACTTGGGATTCGAAAACTCGACTTGGGATTCAAAAACTCGACTTGGGATTCGAAAACTCGACTTCGGATTCGAAAACTGACTTGGAATAAAACTGACTTGGAATAAAACTGTCTGACTTGAACTCTATCAAGTATTCTGAAATTGAAAATGAAACTGACTTGAACTCTTATCAAGTAGTATCTTGAAACTGAAAATGAAACTGACTTGAACTCTTATCAAGTAGTATCTTGAAACTGAAAATGAAACTGACTTGAACTCTTATCAAGTAGTATCTTGAAACTGAAAATGAAACTGACTTGAACTCTTATCAAGTAGTATCTTGAAACTGAAAATGAAACTGACTTGAACTCTTATCAAGTAGTATCTTGAAACTGAAAATGAAACTGACTTGAACTCTATCAAGTGGAGTCTACTGCTATCAAGTGGAGTTCACTGCTATCAAGTGAAGATTAACTAAAAACGAAACTGACTTGCACTTGAACTGCTATCAAGTGAAGATTAACTGAAAACGGAAAATGACTGCACTTGATCTCATCAAGTGGAGAGTATTATCCTCTGGACTTACTTGAAATACAATCAAGTATCTCTATAACTCTATAAACTCTCTGTAAACTCTCTCTTTCTTAATTTGCAAGTCAATTCAATTCAATAATTTGAAAAAATTTGCAAACAAAAATAAAAAATGTAAACAACATTTCACTCTAATGTACGCGAAGGTACTGTACTATTATGTTTGGTACATAAAATAAAATTATTCTATACTGAATATAACAGTGAAAATAACTGAAAATAACTCTGCGACAATTAATTCTGTGACAATTAATTCTGTGACAATAATTCTGTGACAATAATTCTGTGACAATAATTCTGTGACAATATTGTTTTCAATAAAAAAAATGTATCACTGGTGTCTGAAGTGTTCACTGTGTTTTGTGTTAATTCTGGCTTGATACTAAATATTAACTGTTAATAATACTGACTTTTCAAATGTTTTAGAGATTATTTAAAAAAAAAGTTTTGTACTTAACAAGATTCCTACGGCGAAATCCTTAGAGACGTGTCCTGAAGACGTGTCTTGCTGGCCACTTGTTCTTGGATGAAAACTAGGCGTGGAGAGCTTGGAGTCGTGACGCACCGGTTCAAGGGTGGATGTAACGAACTAGAAGTCGTGACACGCCGGTCAACTGGGTGTTGGTTCTGGTTCCAGGGTCTGGAAGACTGGAAGAATCCTGGAGTCGTGAAGATCCTGGTTAAAGGGTCGCCAGACTGTTAACCCCTCCGTCTATGGCCCTGGGGTGGTTCGGAGTCGACGGGGGTTCTGGTTAGGAGGCAGCAACGGATCTGGTACTTGCAGTAGTTTCTTCTATACTACTCTCCGAGTTCTTCTTCAGTGGCTCGGAGGATTCTGAGAGGCTTATTAAATTTTTTGAGGTTTCCTCCCGATTCTTCTTGTAACTTATCGGGAGATTCTAATGACTAAGTTTTCTGAAGAGAGCACGGCTCGAAGGAGAAGATAAAGACTTTTTCTTACTGTGTTTTACTCGTAAAACTGTTACAGGTAATGCTCAGTCTCGTAGTTGGAATCAGAATAAACATGGAAGAAATTGGTGGGGTTTATATACCCCGATTCTACTAACATCATCATTATTAAATGTTGAAGAGGCTGCATTATTTTTGCACAATATTTGAAAATAAAGTAAATCTTTTAGCTGTGTTAAGGTTTAAACGAATAAACAAGATATTTGAAGATGAAGCCATATTTTTATCTTAAATTGCATATTTTCAGATCTGATGTTATCATGATCTGCCAAGTTAACTAAAAGTGGAAGTTGAACTATGCATCTTTACACTAAAATATGCATATGAGTAAAAATTAAAGGTTTAAGATTTACAATTAAATGCTTAGGCAAGACATGACCATCTTTTATAACGAAGAAAGAATGTATACAAAACATGACATGGCAAAAGTTACTCAGGATTCATTATTAAGCTAAATCTCAAAAAATTATTATGAGATTTTAAAAAACAACAGGTCATCAATTATTTGGCAAAGTAGAAAGCACATCAAAATTTATTCCAACGAAAATAATAATAAAAAAAATAACAACAGTATCGCCGATTCTACATTCCTTATGGCGACATAATGTCGGGTCGGTCATTGAGTACATTGTAATTTTGGTCTATTGTAACTATGATTATAATTACCAATTCATTTATTATCGTTAACTACAATTCCATTAAAGTACATTGACTACGTCATTTAGTACATTACATCATTAAGTACAGTTTCATTAAAGTACATTACATTATATTAAATTAAAGTATTACAGTTAATTATAATTAAACAGTTACTATAACTTTGTTTTGTTACAGTGTTTCATATTAATAGACAATTAAGATGTTAGAAATATAATACAAAGTACATGGGCACATACGGTATGGATGAATATGGTTGAATAATAATATTTATACTACATAACATATAAATAATGACTTCTATAGAGTGTACAGTTTTTATTATGATGTTAAAGAATTTTCATACATTGAATACTAGAGATATGATGAAGGGAAATTAATGACGGGAAAATGTGACGTCATAGTTATTGAATTTGTACGTATAGTACAAATCATTATTAGGAAGATTTACAAGAACGAATTAGAGACAAAGAGTGGGTAGTAATGACTAAGAAGTACAACTACGGGTTCCAATCCTGTTATATGCAATGTGTATGCATAATCTAGGGACGAGGGTGAGATGCAAGACAATTCATAATTAATTATAATAACTTCTATAACAAATGGAAAATGGATACGACTAAACCATAGATATGGTAGATCGTAGGGTTGTAACACGAACAAAAATAGGAAGCTACAAGTAAAATTATTATCCAAACTCGCGTTAAGCGATTTTAGTTCTTACGTAAAAATGAATATTGATTATTCATTGTTCATTTTTTACATTTATATCTATATATTATATATATATATATATATATATATATATATATATATATATATTATATATATATATATATATATATATATATAATATATATATATATATATATATATATATATAGGGTGCCACACTCTATAGGGGCAGTTTTTAGAATTTGGAAATTTCGAATGGCCCTTAGTCATATTGTTTGGTTGGATGAGAAAACCCTAAATATGAAGTTTGAGCCCGATCGAAGTACATTTAGAGGTTCCGCATCGACCGTTTCTGTTGTACCGTGTGTTCGAAATAATGGATTTATCTGGGAAACCTGTAACCATGGCACTATTACATATATACAGGGTTGAAAAAAACCATGGTTTAAAAAAAAAAAAAAAAAATGGTTTTAAAAAAAAAAAACTTAACTCAGATAACTCAATTAGGTACTGGTACTCAGAAATTAGAATTGCTGACTGTCTCATTTTTTTAATTGGAAGATGTTAGATGTAAGAAGTGCTAACTTCACAAAAATGAAAATAAACCTAATAACAACATTATATTTGTAGCTACATGCGTTTTTAAATGTAATTGATACAGGTAACTTCAATCCTTTTATGTGCAATGCCACTATAAATAGGCCTGCTAGTGCAAGGTAGCTATATTATATACTACCGTACATACTAGGCTACCCTGAACTGATGGTTTTTAGGTCTTATCAATATAAATATAAGTTTTAGTTTTAGAGCTATTAGTTATGAATTAAATAATTTGTGTTGTAAAAATTGAAATTATAAAAAAACAAAAAAAAAACAGAAAAACATGTTTTTTTTAAATGGTTTAAACCATGGTTTAAACCAATGGTTTAAACCATTTGGGTTAAACCAGCCAACCCTGCATATATATTGGCTTATAATTTATGCATTTCATAAATTTAAATATTTATAATTAATATTTGCTTCTCATTGTATATATTTTCACTACTTTTCAGCATTGAGATCTGGCAACAGCGCAACGCCGGGTTAGTGTGGTGAGTCACACTGTCACAGTCTTCAGTCAATCAGTCTCTTCTTCACGCATTCAACGCGTGATCATCTCGTGATGGCTACCGCAAGCTCACTGAGATCCAAGACCGAGATATGGCTAATCGGACACGCCAACCCAAGCCCCTAACGGGAAACAGGTTACCTTCAAATGGTGAAGTGCTTCGCCGGTTTATACAGTTTCATAAGGTGCAAAAACAACTTCTAGCCGAGGCGGCGCGTAATGTGATCGTCGAGGTGTATACTTTCTGGGCTATGGCCAGAATCCCGACCATGACCTCCAAAAGCGCCGCGCGAAACTGCTTAGACTTTACGACAATTGGCAGGCACTGCAGCGCAGCCGGAAGCGGTCCGGCGCCACAGGTGAGGCAGCCAGGGCGGCCTTCACCGAGGGACTCGATGACATTTTTGACGTGGCTCTCGACAACGCCCTCTCCGTCATCACCATCCAGGAGGATCGCGACTTCCTTCTTGCTCAACGCGAAAAGGGTCGCCGTGGTGTCATGTCCGGGGTGGACAAAATCCTCACTGGAATTGAGCAACGTGCATCCGCGCGTGAAGCTGCCAAAGAAAGGCAACGCCAAAAGCAATCAGAGCAATCACTGGCAACAGCAACCCTTACATCATCAAACTCGTCGTCGTCGCCTAATTGCTCGACAGAAGAGGAAACCAATCCACCTACAAAGCGCCGTCGCAAAAAGAACATTATGACTCAAGACCTAGCGTCGGCACTGGACCGGACCAAAACAAGCAACCGTGGAGCCGTTCAACTCATGAAAGCAGCTGCTTCCAGTCTGGATATTCAAGACACAGATGAACTGGCTCTCAGTCACGAGACGATTCGGCGTTGGCGATTGCGTCATCGAGGGAAATCGCCAAAGAAGTGAAGATGACGTTCGATCCAGTGTCCCGCTCATCGTTCACTGGGACGGGAAGATGGTCTCCGACTTCAGCGGCAAGAAGGTCGATCGCCTCGCCATAGTCGTGTCCGGCGGACGGGCGTCGACAAACTTCTCTCCGTGCCGAAGCTGCCTGCTGGAACTGGTCGCGCCCAAGCAGATGCTGTGCTGAACTCGTTGGATGACTGGGGAATCGCTGATCGTGTCGTCGGGCTCTCCTTTGACACGACAGCTGCCAACACGGGCGTCGTTTCGGGCGCTTGCGTCTTCATCGAGCAGGGCCTTCACCGCCAGCTGCTGAACCTGGCCTGTCGGCACCACATGCTAGAATTGGTGGCAGAGAAAGCCTTCATCGAGTGCATGGGCCCCTCCTCTGGTCCTGACATTAAACTGTTTCTCGCGACTGAAGGAGCGCTGGCAATCCGTCTGCACCGACCAATTCAGCGCCATCTCCAAGGAAGACCTTACTAAGCCGCTGCTCAAGGCGCGAGACGATCTGATCGCGCGTTTCAAGGGTCACATCACCAAGGGCCAGCCGCGGGACGACTACCGAGAGCTCCTGGAGCTGGCGATCATAGCGCTTGGAGGCGTCCCCCAGCGAGGTGTGCGCTTCATGCGACCGGGCGCACTCCACCGCGCCCGGTGTGATGGCCAAAGTGATATACGCCATCAAGCTCCACCTCTTTCCGGCAGCAGCTCCCCATTAAGGCTCGCGAGGCCCGGGGCATCCTGCGCTTCGTAAACTTTGCGCTGCTGGTTTACATTCCGGCCTGGTTTACGGCGCCCCTTCCCGCCGCTGCCCTCGAACTGACCTGGCGATGCTCAAGGCGCTGGTTGACTACGACAAGGTGGACAAGGACGTGTCCAAGGCTACCTCCCCTGTGTTTCGACGACATCTCTGGTACCTGAGTGAACACCTGGCCGCCCTCGCTCTCTTCGATGACGACACTCCGCTGGAGGAGAAGAGTCGAATTGCGACGGCCATCAAGGATGTCGAGGGCACCGAGGAGCCACCCAAGCGCATTGCCCTGGACGTCTGCCCGGAGGAGCTCGAGCGAAAGACAGTCGCAGACTTTTGCACGACATCCAGCACGCTTCTTTTCGAGCGGCTCGCGATCAATACTTCTTTCCTAGAGTTGGAGCCGGCTACCTGGTCGAACAATGCGTCCTACCTGGCGGGGAAACGCCGTGTCTCTACGTTGAGCGTTGTCAATGTCCGGGCGGAGCGAGGGGTCGCGCTGATTCAGAACTAGAATCTCGCACTCACCAAGGACGAGGAGCAACGGCAGTACTTGATGCAAGTCGTTGAGAAGCACCGCAAAGAGCACCCGAGCGCCCGCAGCGGAAATCCTTAACGGGTTTGGGAGTACTTTATGGTATATTTGAATTTGCTTCATTTTTATAGGGTGTTACTCCTATTAATCCTGTATAACAATGTATAATCGTATATACTTTATTTCTTAGTTATTATTTTGATTTATATGGCCAGTAGGCTCAGTATATTACTATGATTAATAGGAATAAAATGTTTTTTATTTTAATAATATTAAGTTGTTTTGTTGCAATAAAATTGAAATTGATTTAATGATTTTGTATTATTAATAACATTACACACAGAGAATAGTATCCTGCTACCCAGGCATGGTGGGACAAGTTTATTCCAATTAATTATGAAATAATGTTGAACAATATTGTTATATTGTTAAGGTGTTTGCACTGTTTGCTAGTTGCGTATTGTGTTGTTATAAGCTGGTTGCCGGTTGGTGTGGTTTGGATTACAAAGCATAAACGTATTAAGGTGAAACTTTGAAAAAAAAATTTTGAACCGCGACAAAAATATTAATATAAAAAAAAATATTGGAGATGGGATAAACTTAATGCTATGGAAATATAGCTGTGACTGTCCTCTACGCCATGGTATATGATAGCATTTATATTGACATTGTACATGTTACTTTACCCCTTGAAGCTGGAGCAATTTCTTGGAGAAACTCATTACTTCTGACACGTGGTACGCCAGAGATGGTCGATGCGAAACCCCTAAGTATCCTTCAATTTGGCTAAAATTTCATATTCAGGGCTTTTTCACCCAACCTAACAATCCCACAAAGGGCCGTCCTAAAAATCAAAAAATGATTTTTATGTGGCACCCTAATATACGGGCGTCCCAAAAAAATGTATACACACTTTAACAGCTGATAGCTCAATTGATGTTTCTTTCTTTCCAAGTTAAACCCATTAGAATTAATAATGGCAGTCAGACTAAGCTTTGAACAAAGGAAATTCATTCTAAAATGCTACTGGAAGTGTGAAAACGCAGTTGAAGTGCAAAGACAGTTTAGGAGGGAGTTTCAAACAGATCCACCAACGCGACTTACCATCACTCGAATTAGAGATAAGTTTGAAGCCGATGGAACTGTTCAGAATGTCCACAAGAAGCGTTCCGGAAGACCACGGACATCGACAAGCCCCACAAAGCAAGAAAGAGTACTGGAAACGTATCACCAAAGTCCAAGAAAATCTGTGCGGCAAGCGAGTCGTGAGGTAGGAATTTCAGAATCGTCTGTCCAACGCATTTTGAAGCGCTGTCAATGGAAAAGTTACATTCCAAGATTAGTCCATGATATTAATGAAGATGATCCGGACCGAAGAGTGGAGTATTGCGAGTGGTACTTGGCACGATGTGGATTGGACGAAGGGGTTTCGTAGAATACCCTCCGCGTTCACCAGACCTCACACCACTAGACTTTTTTTTATGGGGATACTTAAAAGACAAAGTCTACGCTATAAAACCTTCAACAGTCGCTGAATTGAGAGCAGCCATTGAACGAGAATGCACACAAATACCAAACGAAATGTTTCGTGATGTTTGCGATTCCATTGCTTCGCGTTATCAGCAGTGCCTGGACCAGAACGGACGTCAGTTTGAAAACAGGCGTTGACAAAACAATTAAATAATGTCTGTAGATTCTATTACATTTTGAAAATGAAATGTATTTTAATAAACACTGCCTTTATAAGTATTTAAAGTGTGTATACATTTTTTTGGGACGCCCTGAATATATATAATAAATATATATAATATATATATATATATATATATATATATATATAACATATATTTGATGTGATCAGTCTTTCCTTGTGAACAGACGTGTTCTATCGAGTGTCCAGTGTTATCAATTGAATAAGTGGTTTTCGTTGAAGTGTTTTAAAAAAATAGTGTTCGGTGCATTCTTACCTAAATTACTTCGTGCTACTAATCATTCATTAGCGAATATATTTCATTTATTAACGTTGTTCAGTACTATATTATTTGATCAAACCATGGCTACTGCACGTGGCTTGCCTTGTTTGTTTTTCAAATCTATCAGAAAACGTGGAATCATAAGTTTAATTTTTCCTTCTTTCGAGAGGTCAGGTAAAGTGTGGTCACAAACCGTGTGAAAAAAAGGAAAAAAGTCAGGTCGAATCGCGGACAGATAAGTATTATAAATACTCTTCTTTTACAGATCTTTTGTCGGTAGCTTAATTCTATATTCATTTAGTATAAATTTGTGTTACAAGAACCTGTTTCTGCATTTCAAAAACGCGGTAGACCTACGTTGTAATTTATTAATTTCCAAACGCTTGTTTTTTGTTTTTGTTTTTTAACAAATTAAAAGCATGGCAACCCGTCAAATACTTGCAGAGCTGTGAAGGGAAATTTGCCGCTTACGCATTTACAATGTCTAATAATAATGAACAGTTAGTTTGCAGGTGGTGCTCAAGCATGGAAGTCCTGAGGAAAGAGTTAGAGCGTGAGAAGGAGGCCAGGGTGAGGCTTGAAGAAAGCAAAATTAGAATCCCTTGAGATTCCAGTTACGACACCTCCTGCCTCGGTTTCTACTAATAATATAAATAGTACTAATAGCCCTCTCTCTTCCCCTAGTTCCCAAACCTTCGTTCGAGTGCGTAATGGAGCCCCATTGAGAAAACCTAAGACATGTCTACCACTAATAACAAACAATAAGTTTTCTGTTTTAGGTTTCGATGATGCTGATGAACAGGAAATACGACTCGTTGGCGATTCCATTGTTCGAGGGCAGCTCGAGGAATTCTGTGGGAGAAACCCTCGTCGTAGGCACCGTTACTGCTACCCTGGTGCAAGGGTGGAGGATATAACTAATAGTGTTCACCAATATACAGACGGTACCACCGAGGACACAACATATGTTATTCATGTCGGTACTAATAACGTTTTAAATTCTAGATCGGTAGAACTGCTAGCTAGGTACAGGGACTTACTGGAGCGATTAAAGGGAAAAACTAATAAGATTGTTTTAACAGGTATACTTCCTCGAATTATCCAAAGAAACGATTTCTACAGCAAGGCGACCTATATTAACAATAACCTAAAGTCTCTTTGCCAACAGGAAGGAGTACATTTTGCGAATTTTTGGAACAGTTTTTACGGACACAGGGACTTGTTCCTCGGAGATGGATTTCATCTTAATGACGTTGGAGCTGCGCGTTTAGGAAGACTATTTCATAATACTGTCTCTTCTTTTCAGGCTGCCGTAACTCGACCGGTCCCAGCGTAAATTCCATAAATTTCCACTGCGCTCGCGAAGGTGTCGCAATTACAAACAATTTGAAGGTTCTATCCTTAAATGCTCGTAGCCTACGAAATAAAAGAAACGAATTTTTTTCTTTAATTGCTTGTAAAGACTATGATATGATTGCGATAAATGAATCGTGGCTTAGCACTGAAACTCGTGACTTTGTAGGGGAGTATCAAATTAAAGGTTATAGACTTTTTGTTAAAAACAGAATAGGTAGGCGAGAAGGCGGTGTTATGTTGTATTACAAAGATAATATCGCGAACGTTATAGAAGTAAAGCACACAATTCCAGAACCGATAGATTCGACTATAGCAGAACTTAAATTGACCGATTTCAAACTTGTTGTTGCGGTTATATATAGGCCCCCTAATCAAACAGCTGATACGGACGAAGCGTTATATCGTGAACTAAAGAGAATAATCGGTAGTGAGCAGGCTTCAGTCATGGGTGACTTTAATTGCGCCAACGTGAATTACGATACAATGCAGGTTCAAAAGGTTGGTGGACCTACGAGGTTGGACAGTAATAGAACTGTTAAGCAATAGCGATCACAATATGGTAGAGTTTGTCCTCTCAGTAAGTCACTCGAAACCAGCTAACTCGACGAAAATTCCTAAATTCCAGCACGCAGACTTTAGTAAATTTCGAAATAAATTGTCACACGTCAATTGGAAAAACGTAATGCGGAACTCCAACGCAATAATAATGTGGGAATCGTTTGAAACAGTATTTAGGACTATAAATGAGGAATGTGTACCGTACAAAATTAAGCGTGCGAAATTAAACAACAAGCCATTATGGTTTACTTCTAGAGTAGGAGACATTATAAAGAGTAGAGACAGGGCTTATAGGTTACATAAGTGCGATAAAGACAATTTGTGGGTACGAAACAACTACATATCTCTAAGGCGTGAAGCGAAAAGTGTAATAAAAAAGTCCAAGCGCGAATTTGAAATCTCCATAGCTCGTGACGGTAAAGAAAACCCCAAGCGATTCTTTCAATACGTCAACAATAGAAATCCAGTAAAAAGTGTCTTGGGGCCTTTGAAAAATGTTAACGGAGATCTAGTTTCTCAAAATAAGGAAATGGCTACTTGCTAAACGAATTTTTTACGTCAGTTTTTACTATAGAAGATGTAACGAATATCCCTACGGTCGTAGACATAATACCTTTTGATAATGGTAATATTTTGGACAATATTTTCGTTAGTGAAGGGGAAGTAATCGCTATATTGATAAAATGAAAACGCGTAAATCACCGTGTCCGGATTCTATTTTCCCATACAACTAAAACAATTAAAAGATAGCATTGTTGTGACGCTAACAAAGATTTTTAATGCGTCTGTTTCTGAGGGGTGCGTACCAGATAACTTCAAGTTAGCAAACATAACACCTATCTTAAAGAAAGGTGATAAAGGTGCGGCGGGAAATTATAGGCCAATCAGTTTAATGTCTGTTGTAGGTAAGCTACTGGAATCAATAATTAGGGATCGTATAGTCGAACACTTAGAAGTGCATAAACTAGTTAGAAATACGCAGCACGGTTTTAGGCGAAACAAATCTTGCTCAACTAATCTTTTAGAATTTTTCCAAAGCGTGGTTGACGTTTACGATCGAACTCAGGCGGTTGATGTAGTGTATTTCGATTTTCAAAACGCGTTTCACACCGTGCCGCACAAAAGACTCATTGAAAAAACTAAGGTTCATGGAATCAGGGGTGTAGTAATAAATTGGATAGAAGAGTGGTTGCGAGGTAGGAAACAGAGGGTGGTCGTCGAAGGAGCGGAGTCGTGTTGGGCTAATGTAGCGAGTGGCGTTCTTCAGGGTTCTGTATTGGGCCTCTTGCTTTTTCTTATATATATTAACGATTTAGATGTCGGCCTAGTCAGTACAGTTTCAAAGTTTGCGGATGACACGAAGCTGGGTGGTAGGGCGATTAATGACGAAGATAGAGGTAAAATTCAGGAAGATCTGAATAAAATCGTTGATTGGTCAGTCACATGGCAAATGAGATTTAACGTTGATAAGTGCAAAATTTTGCATATAGGTTCGCGTAACGGTAATTTTGCGTATAGTATGTCAGGGAAAGATTTAGCAAGCGTAGAGCAGGGAAAAGATTTAGGAGTTATAGTCACTGGTGATTTAAAAGTAGCGAAACAAAGTACAGCGGCGGTCAATAAGGCGAACAAAGTGTTAGTTTTTATAGCTCGGAATTTTGAGTACAAATCGCGCGATATTATAGTTCCACTTTATAAATCATTAGTTAGACCCCATTTGGAGTACGCGATTCAATTTTGGAATCCGCACGTGCGCAAAGATATAGACAAAATCGAAAGAGTTCAAAGACGAGCAACTAAGATGATTCCGTCGCTTAGGTCAAAGTCGTACGAGGATAGGCTTAAGGAGTTAAAATTGACTACACTAGAGACTCGAAGGCTAAGGGGTGATCTAATCCAGGTGTTCAAAATTATGAATTGGTTCGATAACGTAGATAGAGATAGCTTTTTCGAAATATCTCGATATAATAGGACTAGAAATAACGGGTGTAAGTTGACAAGTAGAAGGTTCGAGACAACAGTTCCCAAAAACTTTTTTACGCATAGAATAGTAAATAGCTGGAACAGTTTGCCGGGAGAAGTAATTAGTAGCACGTCTATAAACATGTTTAAAAATCGATTAGACGCATATGTTGATATATTGGGTATAGTTTAAGGTAGTAAAATTAAGGCTTTGTGGGGATAGATCCCACAGCTCAACACAAGTGTTGTGGGATATAGGGAGGCAGCATCTTGGGTTAGGGAATACTCTTTCTCCTTACACACCTCATTTAAAGAGATTCCTCTACCGAGCGGTGCCCCCCATAGTACTGTGAGGTATTTAAAAACTCATGATCTTCACTTGCCCCACAAACACCTTGAAATGGGAGACCCAAAATGGGTGCGCACACATTCTACATTACTGTACAGTCTTTACAGCCATACCTACACTTTTCCTCCTCAGTATATATATTGTAATGTATATGTAAATTTTGACTTGGTCGGCAATCGATATGGACCGTGACTTATTTTTCGTTGGCAAGGTACTAGTATTGATGGATACCGTAATGAAATTGACTGGATTCATTGGATCTGATATATTTGCTTGTTGGTTATAAATAGATATAGAGTGTAACACATTTGTGGATAGTAGTCTATTATGACTTGATCCTCTGGATCCAGAGATTCTATCTTTAGTTTTAAATCGATAATTAATTAGTTTTAAATCGATAATTAATTAGTTTTAAATTGATAATTAATTAGTTATGCGAAAATCGGTCGTTGCCATTGTACAGGCAGTTTTTGCTTAAATTTCTTATGTTCTTGTGGTTCGGAACCCACGTAAAATTGTAGGTCCCCTCCGCCACCACGGAGGACGTACACAATTACGAACACAGTTAGGTAGACCAACCATGAGTGGATCCTAGGGTCTTTGTTGGTCTGTAACATTATTAGATTATAACATATATATTATATATATATACTGTTATAATGTTATAATATTTCAGAACAACAAAGACCCTAGGATCCACTCATGGCTGGTCTACCTAACTGTGTTCGTAATCGTGTATTGTGTATGTTCTCCGTGGTGGCGGAGGGGACCTACAATTTTACGTGGGTTCCGAACCACAAGAGCATAAGAAATTTATGTAGAAACTGCCGGTAAATTGGCAACGACCAATTTTTACGAAACTAAATAATTATCAATTTAAAACTAATTAATTATCGATTTAAAAATAAAGATAGAATCTATGAATCCAGAGGATCAAGTCATAATAGACTACTTTTCACAAATATGTTACACTCTATATCTATTTATAACGGACATGCAAATATATCAGATCCAAAGAATCCAGTCAATTTCGTTACGGTATCCATCAAGTCACGGTTCATATCGATTGCGGAAGAAAGTCAAAATTTACAACCATATACATTATAATATATACACTTACGAGGAAAAGTGTAATTGTGGCTGTAAAGATTGTACAGTAATGTAGAAATGTGTGTGCACCCATTTTGGGTCTCCCATTTAAAGGTGTTTGTGGGGCAAGTGAAGATCATGAGTTTTTCAATACCTCACAGTACTATGGGGGGCACCGCTCGGCAGAGGAATCTCTTTAAATGGGGTGTGTAAGGACAGAGAGTATCCCCTAACCAAAGACGCTGCCTCCCTATATCCCGCAACACTTGTTTTGAGCTGTGGGATCTATCCCCAGAAAGCCTTAATTTTACTATCTTAAACTATACCCTTTCTATCAACATATGCGTCTAATCGATTTTTAAATATGTTTATAGACGTGCTACTAATTACTTCTACTGGCAAACTATTCCAGCTATTTACTATTCTATGCGTAAAAAAGTTTTTGGCAACTGCTTTCTCGAACCTTCTACTTGTCAACTTACACCCGTTATTTCTAGTCCTATTATATTGAGATAATTCGAAAAAGCTATCTCTATCTACGTTATCAAACCCATTCATAATTTTGAAAACCTGGATTAGATCACCCCTTAGCCTCCTAGTCTCGAGTTTTGTTAATTTTAACTCCTTAAGCATATCCTCGTACGACTTTGACCTAAGCGACGGAATCATCTTAGTTGCTTGTCTTTGAACTCTCTCGATTTTGTCTATATCTTTGCGCATATGCGGATTCCAAAATTTGACCGCGTACTCCAAATGGGGTCTAACTAATGATTTATAAAGTGGAACTATAATATCGCGCGATTTGTACTCAAAATTTCGAGCTATAAAACCTAACACTTTGTTCGCCTTACTGACCGCTGCTGTACTTTGTTTCGCTACTTTTAAATCACCAGTGACTATAACTCCTAAATCTTTTTCCTGCTCTACGCTTGTTAAATCTTTCCCTGACATACTATACGCAAAATTACCGTTACGCGAACCTATATGCAAAATTTTGCACTTATCAACGTTAAATCTCATTTGCCATGTAACTGACCAATCAACGATTTTATTCAGATCTTCCTGAATTTTACCTCTATCTTCGTCACTAATCGCCCTACCACCCAGCTTCGTGTCATCCGCAAAATTTGAAACTGTACTGACTAGGCCGACATCTAAATCGTTAATATATATATCAGAAAAAGCAAGGGGCTCAATACAGAACCCTGAGGAACCCCACGCGCTACATTAGCCCAACACGACTCCGCTCGATCAACGACCACCCTCTGTTTCCTGCCTCGCAACCACTCTTCTAGCCAATTTATTACTACACCCCTGATTCCATGAGCCTTAGTTTTTTCAATGAGTCTTTTGTGCGGCACGGTGTCAAACGCTTTTTGAAAATCTAAATCCACTACATCAACCGCCCGACGTGTATCGTAAACGTCAACCACGCTTTGGAAAAATTCTAAAAGATTAGTTAAGCAAGATTTGTTTCGCCTAAATGCGTGCTGCGTATTTCTAACTAGCTTATGCACTTCTAAGTGTTCGACTGTACGATCCCTAATTATTGATTCCCGTAGCTTACCTACAACAGACGTTAAACTGATTGGTCTATAATTTCCCGCCGCATATTTATCGCCTTTCTTAAAGATAGGGGTTACGTTTGCTAACTTAAAATTATCTGGTACGCACCCCTCAGAAATAAACGCATTAAAAATCTTTGTTAGCGGCACAACAATGCTATCTTTTAATTCTTTTAGTTGTATGGGTTATATGGAATCCGGCACCGGTGATTTACGCGTTTTCATTTTATCAATATAGCGCGTTACCGCCCCTTCACTAACCACTATATTATCCAAAATATTACCATTATCAAACGGTATTATGTCCGTGACCGTAGGGATATTTGTTACATCTTCTATAGTAAAAACTGACGTAAAAAATTCGTTTAGCAAGGTAGCCATTTCCTTGTTTTCAGAAACTAAATTTCCGTTTACATTTTTCAAAGGCCCCAAGACGCTTTTTACTGGATTTCTATTATTGACGTATTGAAAGAATCGCGTGGGGTTTTCTTTACCGTCACGAGCTATGGAGATTTCAAATTCGCGCTTGGACTTTTTTTTACGCTTTTCGCTTCACGCCTTAGAGATATGTAGTTGTTTCGTAACCACAAATTGTCTTTATCGCACTTATGTAACCTATAAGCCCTGTGTCTAATCTTTATAATGTCTCCTACTCTAGAAGTAAACCATAATGGCTTGTTTTTTAATTTCGCACGCTTAATTTTGTACGGTACACATTCCTCATTTATAGTCCTAAATACTGTTTCGAACGATTCCCACATTAGTTTTGCGTTGGAGTTCCCCATCACTTTTTCCCAATTGACGTGTGACAATTTATTTCGAAATTTACTAAAGTCTGCGTGCTGGAAGTTAGGAATTTTCCTCGAGTTAGCTGGTTTCAAGTGACTTACTGAGAGGACAAACTCTACCATATTGTGATCGCTATTGCCCAACGGTTCTATTATTTGAAGATCAGTAATTAGCCTATCATCCGTAGTTATTACTAAATCTAAAATACTGTCCAACCTTGTAGGTTCCCCAACCTTTTGAATAAGAAAGCTATCCTCGAGAAAATTAACTAAACGATTACCTTCCGCGTCTCCCTGCATTGTATCGTAATTCACGTTAGCGCAATTAAAGTCACCCATAACTAAAGCCTTCTCACTACCAATTATTCGCTTTAGTTCACGATATAACGCTTCCTCCGTATCAGCTGTTTGATTAGGAGGCCTATATATAACCGCAACAACAAGTTTGAAATCGTTCAATTGAAATTCTGCTATAGTCGAATCTATCGGTTCTGGAATTGTGTGCTTTACTTCTATAACGTTCGCTATATTATCTTTGATATACAACATAACACCGCCTCCTCGCCTACCTATTCTGTTTTTAACAAAAAGTCTAAAACCTTTAATTTGATACTCCCCTACAAAGTCACGAGTTTCAGTGCTAAGCCACGATTCATTTATCGCAATTATGTTATAAACTTTACAAGCAATTATATATATATATATACAGTATATATATATATATATATCAGCGTGTCCCAAAGAAATGTATACCCACTTTGTTCGATAATACCAACTATGAGGATAATAAATATATTACTTTTTACATGTTTTTTAATAAAGAATTTTCTCCTGAATCTAAATATGTAATTATGTTTATTAAAAATTGAAAAACAAAAACGTTACAGATGTTTAAATTATAATTATTATTTTCGAGACTTCATGTGCGATATTTTCTAATATTTTTGCACGTATACGAGATAAGTTTGAAACCGACGGCACTGTGCAAAACTTACAAAAACAACGTTCTGGAAGACGTCGAACATCTTAGATAAAGTGTCATTTAACCATGGAATTTGTAAATTTTTTGAATTAACTAATAATTACAACATTTATGCTTCAATATCAACACTAAACATATGTGTCTCAAAACAGTCGGTTAAAATATTAGAAAATATCGCACATGAAGTCTCGAAAATAATAATTATAATTTAAACATCTGTAACGTTTTTGTTCTTCAATTTTTATTAAAAATAATTACATATTTAGATTCAGGAGAAGATTCTTTATTAAAAAACATATAAAAAGTAATATATTATTATCCTCATAGCTGGTATTATCGAACAAAGTGGGTATACATTTCTTTGGGACACGCTGTATATATATATATATATATATATATATATATATTATATATATATATATATATATATATATATATATATATATATATATAATATATATATATATTTATATATATATATATATATATATTATATATATTATATATATATATATATATATATATATATATATATACTATATACTATATACTATATCATCCGCAGTTATTACTAAATCTAAAATACTGTCCAACCTCGTAGGTTCCCCAACCTTTTGAATAAGAAATATAATATATATATATATATATATATATATATATATATATATATATATATATATATAAACTATATATATATATATATATACAGGGCTATTTAAAATGATTCATCCGATTACAACTGAGAATACTTCCGTACCTATCAACCGTGCATCAACTGGGCATACACCACATGAAAGAGGAAATCTCCGAGTTTTACAAGATCACCGCGAGATGCTCCAAAGTCACGCCGTGGCCTAGCCTAGCAACAAACAGTCAATGTGAAAATGGCGTCGGCACAGCAGAAGGCATTTTGTGTGTTGCAGTTTTTGAGCTGTAAATCGGTAGTCACAGTGCAGCGTGAGTTTCGTCGACGTTACAGAACAGATCCACCGGATGCCCTGAGCACCCGGTGGATCTGTTCTGTAACGTCGACGAAACTCACGCTGCACTGTGACTACCGATTTACAGCTCGAAAATTGCAACACACAAAAATGCCTTCTGCTGTGCGGACCCCATTTTCACACTGACTGTTTGTTGCTACGCTAGGCCACGGCGTGACTATGGAGCCCTCTCGCGGTGATCTTGTAAACTCGGAGATTTCCTCTTTCATGTGGTGTATGCCCAGTTGATGCACGGTTGATAGGTACGGAAGTATTCTCAGTTGAAATCGGATTAATCAGTTTGAATAGCCCTGTATATATATACTATATATATATATATATATATATATATATTAGGGTGTGTCAATTTTGGGGGAGAAATGACTAAATTGAAAATCATGTGATTTGGTAGCAATTTAATGTAATCATTTGGCATACAAAATAATATCCTTGCTTCAAAAACAATAAAAAATAACTCCTACCTACATCAATTTTAATTCAAAAATTCCATATTTCCATTAATTCGTAACAAAATAACAAATGTGCGCAAACATCCTATCAACATTTAAAGTGGCAATAAGATATCAATCAGAGTCTTTATTTGAAAGTAACCAATGCAGTCATGTCCTTTTTGCTGCGGTTCCTTGACATCAGCATTCCGCTTGCTACTTGCGCTGTGATGTAGCCTTCTCGCCTCTCGTGACTGTAAACTTGACTAGTTGCTTCTGTGACCATTTTCACACATCTCTCCACACTCTGAGTGTGGGAAGGCCACTTTGGCACTTGCATTGGGGCCTCTTTAAGTTGTTTTAAATCTTTGTTTGTTATACGTGTTGTCAGTGGTAGCTCCAAAACTTCCGAACTCAAGTTAACTAATTCTTACAATTTCGTGGCATTGACGTTTATCGGAGGTACCTTCCTTGTCTGAACAGAGCAGTCTCCCAGCTGGTCATCATCTAGTGATGTTCCTCTAAGCTTTAGAATGATTTCCACAGCCTCAGTTCGCTCTTTTGTACATTGGCTGCATAGTATTGCTTGCAAAACTGCCTCTGGCCTAGCATACCAAGCGGACCTTCTCACCACAGGTAACATCATGTCCACCACTACTTTCCTTTGGGTTCTCAGTAACTGTAATTGAAACAAGATGTGGTTGGGCCCCTCCATCCACATTGGATTAAGTTTTACATTAAACCAGTGAGGAAGATAAAACCCAATAATAAATTCAACAATCAACAACAAATTCTGTAGCATTTTGCCATTCAGTGCATGTTTGGAAACCCAAATCCTGCAGAAACGAATCGCTGTAGTTAACCAACGACTGTGACTTATGGGTCCAGTCTCCAAGAGAGCCTGATTTTGAGGCAACTCTCCTGATCTGATTGCTTCAACAATACGATAAGCGTAAGATTGATCCGTGCTGAGGTCTTTCATAACTTCTTCAGACAACACTGGAAGGGGAGGGCCTACTTCGACCTTTGGAAATTTTGTATTTATTTCTAATTCCGTTGCTTCATCTAGCATGTTGCCAAGGGGGCCTGACCATTTGTTGTTGCTCTTTGTAGGACCATCAAGTTCCTGGATGAGACGACGAAGAGGTAGTTCCCCTTTGTGCAAATCACATACAATCCAAACAAGCCTTCTTCCAAGTTTTTTCTCTAAATACGTCATAGCACCGCCCTGCCATCCAGTGTTCACCGAAGTTGAGTCCCCACCAACGGCCTGCAGTGAACTGCCAAGTCTTCTTTCTTGAAGCCAACATATTATTTGATCAGCAATTGCCTCTGCATGTTTCTTGCCTTCTACTTCTGCTTCAGGAAGAAAGTGAAACAAATAGCGGCCACCGGGTTCGGAACACACAGAGTAGTGTTCTTCTTTGATGAGACCGGGAAACTTTCTGTCCATTCCCTCTACCTCTAGGAGAACTTTTGTGTCATCTCTTCTTCCATCAAACAAAAGGCAAGAGAGACCTTCCTCCTTCAAATCTTTTTCATGCTGATCAGATGTTTCCTTCAATATTTTTTCTTGTGCTTTTCTTATCTTATTATGATCTATCACTAAGGATGTATCCTCTCGGCTGATGAGGCCTGCATCTATCCAAGCGGCAGTGGCAATCTCTGCAGTCTCTCGTAGCCCCGTATGGTGGCGAATACTGGCAAGGGCAATGTTTGAAATGTCTTTAGTGTTGTATTTCATTCTCTTCGGCGAAGGTTCAGATGGCATTTTGGAGCTATCATTTGATGTTGCTTCTTTCTGTTCATCTGAAGAGCTTTCAAAGAAGTGAGAAACCTCTTGATAGAGCTTTTCATCTCTTTGGGTGGCTTCTTCACTTCTTTTTCTTCCTTTCTTCCCTCTCTCGGATTTTCTCTTTTTTCTTAGCAATAACAATCTGTTTTTTGGTTTCTGAATAATCTGCCGAACCAATCTGCATACTTCCTTGGCCTCCTGCCTTTGTTCTCTGCGCCTTTATGAACCAGCTCCAAAACAGGGATCTTCTTCTCACGAGGACAGCGACAATCAATGTGAGGGTGAGGTTCTCTTCTACATGAGGGAGAACAATTGGCTTCAGAACACAACTCTATGGGACACTGGCAGTTAAAAATGTCAAGAAGAGTATCAAGTGTGTGCAGAAATTTATTTTCTTTGCTAGTTTTCCTTTACCAAGTGATGTCTCAACTGCTTTGTGCCACAGCTTTGTTAATTTTAGCTCAATAGTTCTATACTGATTGAGTACAGGTGGTTTGAATAACACATTAGCTTTTTTCCACTGATGCAGAAGAGGGGGAATCATGTCCCTTATGAGCTCTTTCTCTGTGTAGTTCCTTCTATCCTTTGTATTTTGTTCACGAAGAAGTAACCCTAGTCTCAGCATGTCTCGCACTGTTGGCAGTTCTGATACGGGAAGCTCCTTGCCTGTACTGACTAACAGGCTCAAGTGGCATGACGACTGACCTCTTGTCTTCAATTCTGGCATCTTAGGAATATCTGAAAAGAAAGAAAAACATTTAAGTATTTTATATCAATTACGATGTTTCAAAGTTTAGTCATTCGATGTTCTAAAATTCAATAAAAAAATATTTCATGGAATTACAACATAATTAGAGAGAAGAATATGATAATAATAAATAATTGTAATAATCAATAATCCATACTTACAGTTAAACTGTAGTATTCGTCTAGTAGAATAACTATGAAGTAGGTACAAGAGCAATAACAGCAAACCACCGTCTATGACATCTAAGAGGCAACTGAGGACTGAGAGTGAGGGACAGTTCTATTCATGTGGCGACTTGTACATTGTACAACAACTATATGACTTTGAAAATACTCCATATGCGATCAGTGGGATAATTCTGTGACAGATGAAGAGTTAATCAATTTATGTCCTATTATTCAGTAAAAGAATCAATTTCTGAAACATTAAGGTAAAATTGATGTAGGTAAGGGTTATTATATTTCATTTTGGCTGGCCAATTTCAAGTTCTGACATGAAAAGAGACTATATTTTCACTACCAAAATTGATTTGAAAAAAGTTGACAAAATTGACACACCCTAATATATATATATATATATATACATTTTAACTGCAAAGAACAAGCAGTATAATTAACGTAAAGAACGACGCTTGTATAGGAGAACATTCCGCGCAAGATGAGGAGGGAGAACGAACAAATGAAAAAATGAGGTAACCACCCGGGAATCGAACCCGGGATCTTCCGATTGCCGGTCAGATATGATAACCACTACACCATGGTCCTCACTTGATCAGAAGTCGTAATTCTCCTACATACGCGCAGGAGTGAGGACCATGGTGTAGTGGTTATCATATCTGACCGGCAATCGGAAGATCCCGGGTTCGATTCCCGGGTGGTTACCTCATTTTTTCATTTGTTCGTTCTCCCTCCTCATCTTGCGCGGGATGTTCTCCTATACAAGCGTCGTTCTTTACGTATATATATATATATATATATATATTATATATATATATATATATCTGATCAGTCTTTCCTTGTGAACAGACGTGTTTTATCGAGTGTCCAGTGTTATCAATTGAATAAGTGGTTTCCGTTGAAGTGTTTAAAAAAAAATAGTGTTCGGTGCATTCTAAACTAAATTACTTCGTGCTAGTAATCATTCATTAACGAATATATTTCATTTATTGACGTTATTCAATACTATATTTGATCAAACCAAGGCTACTGCACGTGGCTTGCCTTGTTTGTTTTTAAAATCTATCAAAAAAACGTGGAGACGTAAGGTTCATTTTTCCGTCCTTCGAGAGGTCAGGTAGTGTGTGGTCACACACCGTGTGAAGAAAAGGAAAAAAGTCGGGTCGAATCGCGGACAGATAAGTGTTATAAATACTCTTCTTTTACAGATCTTTTGTCGGTAGCTTAATTCTATATTCATTTGGTAAAAATTTGGGTTACAAGAACCTGTTTCTGCGTTTCAAAAACGCGGTAGACCTAAGTTGTAATTTATTAATTTCCAAAAGCTCGTTTTTTTTGTTTTTTTTTGTTGTTTAACTAATTACAAGCATGGCACCCCCGTCAAGTACTTGCAGTCGCCGTGAAGGGAAATTTGCCGCTTACGTTTACAATGGCTAATAATAATGAACAGTTTGTTTGCAGGTGGTGCTCAAACTCGGAAGTGCTGAGGAAAGAGTTAGAACGTGATAAGGAGGCCAGAGTAAGCCTTGAAGAAAGGGTGATGCTCCTGAGGGCAAAATTAGAATCCCTTGAGACTCCAGTTACGACTCCTCCTGCCTCAGTTTCTACTAATAAAATAAATAGTATTAATAGCCCTCTCTCTTCTTCTAGTTCCCAACCCTTCGTTCGAGTGCGGAATGGAGCCCCATTGAGAAAACCTAAGACATGTCTACCAGTAATAACAAACAATAAGTTTTCTGTTTTAGGTTTCGATGATGCTGATGAACAGGAAATACGACTCGTTGGCGATTCCATTGTTCGAGGGCAGCTCGAGGAATTCTGTGGGAGAAACCCTCGTCGTAGGCGCCGTTACTGCTACCCTGGTGCAAGGGTGGAGGATATAAATGATAGTGTTGACCAATTTACAGACGGTACCTCCGAGGACACAACGTATGTTATTCATGTCGGTACTAATAACGTTTTAAATTCTAGATCGGAAGAACTGCTGGCTAGGTATAGGGACTTACTAGAGCGATTAAAGGAAAAAACTAATAAGATTGTTTTAACAGGTATACTTCCTCGAATTATCCATCGTAACGATTTCTACATGAAGGCGACCTATATTAACAATAACCTAAAGTCTTCTTGCCAACAGGAAGGAATGCATTTTGCGAATTTTTGGAACAGTTTTTACGGACACAGGGACTTGTTCCTCGGAGATGGACTTCATCTTAATGACGTTGGAGCTGCGCGTTTAGGAAAACTATTTCATAATACTGTCTCGTCTTTTCAGGCTGCCGTAACTCGACCGGTCCCAGCGTAAATTCCATAAATTTCCACTGCGTCCGCGAAGGTGTCGCAATTACAAACAATTTGAAGGTTCTATCCTTAAATGCTCGTAGCCTACGAAATAAAAGAAACGAATTTTTTTCTTTAATTGCTTGTAAAGACTATGATATGATTGCGATAAATGAATCGTGGCTTAGCACTGAAACTCGTGACTTTGTAGGGGAGTATCAAATTAAAGGTTATAGACTTTTTGTTAAAAACAGAATAGGTAGGCGAGGAGGCGGTGTTATGTTGTATATCAAAGATAATATTGCGAACGTTGTAGAAGTAAAGCACTCAATTCCAGAACCGATAGATTCGACTATAGCAGAACTTAAATTGAACGATTTCAAACTTGTTGTTGCGGTTATATATAGGCCCCCTAATCAAACAGCTGATACGGACGAAGCGTTATATCGTCAACTAAAGAGAATAATCGGTAGTGAGCAGGCATTAGTTATGGGTGACTTTAATTGCGCCAACGTAAATTACGATACAATGCAGGGAGACGCGGAAGGTAATCGTTTAGTTAATTTTCTCGAGGATAGCTTTCTTATTCAAAAGGTTGGGAACCTACGACGTTGGACAGTATTTTAGATTTAGTAATAACTACGGATGATAGGCTAATTACTGATCTTGAAGTAATAGAACCGTTAAGCAATAGCGATCACAATATGGTAGAGTTTGTCCTCTCAGTAAGTCACTCGAAACCAACTAACTCGACTAAAATTCCTAATTTCCAGCACGCAGACTTTAGTAAATTTCGAAATAAATTTTCACACGTCAATTGGGAAAACGTAATGGGGAACTCCAACGCAAAACTAATGTGGGAATCGTTCGAAACGGTATTTAGGACTATAAATGAGGAATGTGTACCGTACAAAATTAAGCATGCGAAAGTAAACAATAAGCCCTTGTGGTTTACTTCTAGAGTAGGAGACATTATAAAAAGATAGGGCTTATAGGCTATATAAGTGCGATAAAGATAATCTGTTGTCACGAAACAACAACATAACTCTAAGGCGTGAAGCGAAAAGTGTAATAAAAAAGTCCAAGCGCAAATTTGAAATCTCCATAGCTCGTGACGGTAAAGAAAACCCCAAGCGATTCTTTCAGTACGTCAATAATAGAAATCCAGTAAAAAGTGTGTTGGGGCCGTTGAAAAATATAAACGGAGATCTAGTTTCTGAAAACACGGAAATGGCTACCTTGCTAAACGATTTTTTTATGTCAGTTTTTACTATAGAAGATGTAACGAATATCCCTACGGTCATAGACATAATACCTTTTGATAATGGTAATATTTTGGATAATATCTTGGTTAGTGAAGGGGAAGTAATGCGCTATATTGTTAAAATGAAAACGCGTAAATCACCGGGGCCGGATTCCATATATCCCATACAACTAAAAGAGTTAAAAGATAGCATTGTTGTGCCGCTAACAAAGATTTTTAATGCGTTTATTTCTGAGGGGTGCGTACCAGATAATTACAAGTTAACAAACGTAACACCTATCTTTAAGAAAGGCGATAAAGGTGCGGCGGGAAATTATAGACCAATCAGTTTAACGTCTGTTGTAGGTAAGCTACTGGAATCAACAATTAGGGATCGTATAGTCGAACACTTAGAAGTGCATAAACTAGTTAGAAATACGCAGCACGGTTTTAGGCGAAACAAATCTTGCTTAACTAATCTTTTAGAATTTTTCCAAAGCGTGGTTGACGTTTACGATAGACATCAGGCGGTTGATGTAGTGTATTTAGATTTTCAAAAAGCGTTTGACACCGTACCACACAAAAGACTTATTGAAAAAACTAAGGCTCATGGAATCAGGGGTGTAGTAATAAATTGGCTAGAAGAGTGGTTGCGAGGCAGGAAACAGAGGGTGGTCGTTGATGGAGCGGAGTCGTGTTGGGCTAATGTAGCGAGTGGCGTTCCTCAGGGTTCTGTATTGGGCCCCTTGCTTTTTCTTATATATATTAACGATTTAGATGTCGGCCTAGTCAGTACAGTTTCAAAGTTTGCGGATGACACGAAGCTGGGTGGTAGGGCGATTAATGACGAAGATAGAGGTAAAATCCGGGAACATCTGAATAAAATCGTTGATTGGTCAGTCACATGGCAAATGAGATTTAACGTTGATAAGTGCCAATTTTGCATATAGGTTCGCGTAACGGTAATTTTGCGTGTAATATGTCAGGGAAAGATTTAACAAGCGTAGAGCAGGAAAAAGATTTAGGAGTTATAGTCACTGGTGATTTAAAAGTAGCGAAACAAAGTACAGCAGCGGTCAATAAGGCGAACAAAGTGTTAGGTTTTATAGCTCGAAACTTTCAGTACAAATCGCGCGATATTATAGTTCCACTTTATAAATCATTAGTTAGACCCCATTTGGAGTACGCGGTCCAATTTTGGAATCCGCATATGCGCAAAGATATAGACAAAATCGAAAGAGTTCAAAGACGAGCAACTAAGATGATTCCGTCGCTTAGGTCAAAGTCCTAGGAGGATAGGCTTAAGGAGTTAAAATTAACAAAACTCGAGACTAGGAGGCTAAGGGGTGACCTAATCCAGGTTTTCAAAATTATGAATGGGTTTGATAACGTAGATAGAGATAGCTTTTTCGAAATATCTCACTATAATAGGACTAGAAATAACGGGTGTAAGTTGACTAGTAGAAGGTTCGAGACAGCAGTTGCCAAAAACTTTTTTACGCATAGAATAGTAAATAGCTGGAATAGTTTGCCGGTAGAAGTAATTAGTAGCACGTCTGTAAACATGTTTAAAAATCGATTAGACGCATATGTTGATAGATTGGGTATAGTTTAAGGTAGTAAAATTAAGGCTTTGTGGTGATAGATCCCACATCTCAACACAAGTGTTGTGGGATATAGGGAGGCAGCATGTTGGGTTAGGGGATACTCTCTGTCCTTACACACCCCATTTAAAGAGATTCCTCTGCTAAGCGGTGCCCCCATAGTACTGTGAGGTATTGAAAAACTCATGATCTTCACTTGCCCCACAAACACCTTGAAATGGGAGACCCAAAATGGGTGCGCACACATTCTACATTACTGTACAGTCTTTACAGCCACACCTACACTTTTCCTCCTATGTATATATATTGTAATGTATATTGGTTGTAAATTTTGACTTGGTCCGCAATCGATATGAACCGTGACTTATTTTTCGTTGGGCAAGGTACTAGTATTGATGGATACCGTAATGAAAATGACTTGATTCTTCGGATCTGATATATTTGCATGTCGGTTGTAAATAGATATAGAGTGTAACATATTTGTGGAGAGTAGTCTATTATGACTTGATCCTCTCGATCTAGAGATTCTATCTTTAGTTTTAAATCGATAATTAATTAGTTTTTAATTGATAATTATTTAGCTTAAAAACAATGAAAAAGACCCTAATTCCTCTCAGTTTTTAAAAAAGGTCCCCCCCAAATCAAAAGTTTGAATCACCATAACCATATATTTACGTTACTACTCATAAGTATATAAATATATTATTATCTGAGGGCGGACTTTTAGGTTTTAACCTAAAAAATATTTTCGAATTTTTCAGTACGCTAATATATCGTGAGATCGCCCGAAAATCACTTCCGGTGCTCAAATTCGATGACTAATCAATCCACCCATACAAGAAAATTCTAGAACACACGACATTGTTCTTCATGCACTCGCAAATTGTATAAAAGCACGAAATGAAATCAACCGAATCACTTGTGTCCAGTATTGCGCAATAGTTACTCAACTGTTCAGTTCAACTGAACTTCAGGTAAGCTTTTATTATTTGTAATATGTTCGCTTAATTAAAAAACGTAGCGAAATGTGGAATTCGCTTCTGCACTCTTGAACATTCCAGAACATTTTTAAAATTTATTAACCATAATAATTTGTTGAATTTTTCTTCCATTTTAACACGTAAACAAAAGCGTATCCAGAATGTTTTGTAGAGGGGAGTCAAACTCAAAAAATATATCGAGCCCAAAATATTTGGTGATAAATATTTTCGTGAGACGTTCTATGGATGTTCTAAAAATATTTTCCAAAATTTTATCACCTAAAAAATAAATATTTGGTCATATTTTTTCACATAAAAATCCGCCCTCTAATTATTATATTATTTCTATATATTATATTAATATTATATATATATAATATATATATAAACAAACAAACAAATCAACTTAATACCTTTTTACATCTGTTTCAGAAGCAATATAATGTCACACAAGAAAAGTGATACTACCATACAGAAGAACAAGGATATCTGCATCAATAATCTGGTGAGATTCCAGCAGTCACATAGAAGAAGAGGAAGTGTGCCTTTAGAAGAATCTTCACTGAAGAAAAATGCAGAATGCCACTCCAAATCCAAATCATTGGACGGTACCAGTTTCTTGGAACAGAAATCAAAGGAAGAAAGGAGCGAATAGTGGAAATTTCCAAAGAAGTTACAAAATTATGGAAGAATAAATTGAATTTTCCGCATGTGTCAGATCAAGTAATACGAGCAAAGCTTGACAAGGTGATGAAGACTTATGATGAATGTGTCAGGAGGGGAAAATATGATGCCCTGAATGAACTTTTTGATATCACTAAAGTAAATGGCCAATGGTTATCCTCGGAAGACAAACGACTGTACTACCTTCAAGTGGAAAGCAAAGGTCAAGTTGCAAGTGAAGAAACGATTCACCCTTCAAAGAGACGAAAATTGCCTGCTGAATCAGCATCAACATCTTACAATCATGTATCTGGTGGTAGTGGTACTGAATCTGAAGAGAGCGAGCATGAAGATGAAGATGAGAGAATTACTCCACCAACCAGAAGACATAACAAAAGTAAAGTTGCAACCAACTTGGTGACATCCACAGGAGTATCAACAAGTAAAGCCGCTAAAATATGCAAACAGTTGTCACTTGATGGTATTGACATTCCAACACCAAGTCAAGCAGCAATTTACAAGTCAGCATACAAAGAGGCTGCTAAATTGAAGGAGGAAATGATTGAAAATTTACAGATGGAAGAGTGGTCTTTACATTTTGATGGAAAGCGCATTGAGGAAAATGAGTATCAAGTAGTGGTACTTAAAAATGAAAGAACCTAAGTAAAATTGGATGCATTGCGTCTGAAAGATGGCAAGGCTGAAACTATTGCTGAAGGAATTGCAAAAGTTATTGATGAATACACCTTATGGAATACAATAAAGATGATCGTTGCTGATACAACAAGTGTTAACACTGGGAAAAAGAGTGGAGTTGTTGTCAAATTGCAACGAATGTTCTCAGAGAAGGGTATCTGCAAACCACAATTTATCAGTTTCAGCATCACATTCTGGACAGGATTCTCCGTTTGGTAATGGACGAAGATCTTGGTGCTAACACCAGTTCTCCAAACATCGAATATCCATTTGTATCCCAACTGGTGAAGAATTATGAGGAACTAAAGGCACAGTTTGTTAATGGAACAGAAGAGGTCCTCGAGAAATCAGGATGGATAGATGATATTAAGTTTTTGTACCATCTAACACGGGTGTTTAGATTCTTTGAAGAAAAAGGGAATTTTCCTTTGATTAACTTTCAGAAAATTCCAAACATCAGCATGCGAGGTGGCATTCAAGAGCCATTCTAGCTATCCTTGCATTTATTCTTATACCTACAACAAGGAAGACTTTGGAGAAGGTATGCAGATTCATTTCATACAACTGGGCAGAATATTGGTTTACTAATCAGATGTACAATGAAAATGACTTCAAGAACTTGTCAGAAATATTGAAACCTTACAAAAAAGCATTGAACTCATTGGAAAATCACTGGAAGTAGGCCATCCCCACTCAAGATACCAAGAAGTAATCAGTGTGCAGAACGTGCAATCAAAGTTATGCAGGAACTGTATGCTGCCTGCAGAAACAAAAACAAACTGCAACTTCGGTTTATTCTAAGCAATAAGCAGTAATATATGTACAAGTATTATAACGACTATGTTGTGAGTTCTTTTATTATATTACATGGAATATGCAAAAAAGTTACGTATGCAATAATCGATGTTTTGATTTCGGGGTGACCTTTTCTAAAAAGATATTAAAATGAAAGTTCATTTCTTTGTTTTTAGGCAAAAGTTCATCGAATTAAAGTACAGGAATGTTATGTCATTCATTGCAGTTAAATGTATATATATATATATATATATATATATATATATATATATATATATATATATATATAAATATATATAGTATATATATATATATACATATATATATATATATATATATATATATACTATATATATATATATATATATATATATATATATATACACTATATATATATATATATTATATATATATATATATATATATATATATACTGTATATATATACCATATATATATATATACCATATGTCCCACAAAAAAGTACACCCAACTTTAGATTGTACTAACTCCTCCAAAAATTTAGATATTTTGGATCTGTTTGTTTGATTTAATACAGCAAATTATTCTTTGTTAACGTTCAAAATTTATTCAGGTTTAAACGATTTAGTGTTTAAGCATCTGCTTTTAACTGAAGGGTACAGCAAAATTGGTTGCGCGGAATGATCATTTCTCCCAGCCAGATAGCTCCTCTTGCTTTAACCAATGTGCTACTTTTTACGTCGAAGGATATTGCAATTATATTTTTTAAATAATTCGAACTTTTGTATCTAAGATACGAGTCATACATATAAATGAAGAATCTGAATTACTAAATTTATAAATAACTTTGAAACCCTTATCAAACAGTTTACACGAAGGCAGCGCGTTCTCATGGTCACAACTTATCTGCAAACTAAAAGCTTAAAACTAGTTCAGAATACCTTCGAACTGCAATTTCCCGATAGAGCTTCTCCAACTAAACATACAATTTTGAAGAATGTTCGGAAATACAAAGAAGAAGGAACGGTCCTCAATTTGAACAAAGGACGCTCAGGCCATCCGAAGACGGCAAGAACAGACGAGAACATTCAGCATTCAGCCCTGACTTGACCCCGTGTGATTACTTTTTATGGGGTCATTTGAAAAATAGAGTATTTGCATCACAACCTATCAATTTAGATGATTTGAGGACTCGCATCACAGCTGAAATCAACTTGTTAAAAGACAATCCAGATCTTATCAAAAGAGTGATGGGGAAGATGAGAGCTCGACTCCAGATTTGTATCGATAGGAATGGCGGTCAGTTGAAAGAAAACGAAACTAAGCACAACTTTTGCAATAAGGAATAAAGAAAAAACTGTTTTGTATCTTATTAAAATTATGTTAAAGTATCTATTATTATGTATTTGTCTTTTCATTACATCGATAGCACACACATTATTTTTTCATTGACCAATTTTGCGCAATCCATTTTGTTGTACCCTTCAGTTAAAAGCAGGTGCTTAAACACTAAATCGTTAAAACATGAATAAATTTTGAACGTTAACAAAGAATAATTTGCTATATTAAATCAAACAGATCCAAAATATCTCAATTTTTGGAGGAGTTAGTACAATCTAAAGTTGGGTGTACTTTTTTGTGGGACATATGGTATATATATATATACTATATATATACTATATATATATATATATATATATATATATATATATATATATATATATATATATATATATATATATATACTATATATATATATATATATATATTTATATATAATGTTATAATGTTATAATGTTTCAGACCAACAAAGACCCTAGGATCCACTCATGGCTGGTCTACCTAACTGTGTTCGTAATTCTGCATTGTGTATGTCCTCCGTGGTGGCGGAGGGGACCTACAATTTTACGTGGGTTCCGAACCACAAGAACATAAGAAATTTATGTAACAACTTCCTGTACATTGGCAACGACCAATTTAGCAAAACTAATTAATTATCGATTTAAAACTAAAGATAGAACCTCTGGATCCAGAGGATCAAGTCATAATAGACTACTATCCACAAATATGTTACACTCTATATCTATTTATAAGTTATAAATTATAACCGACATGCACATATATCAGATCCAAAGAATCCAGTCAATTTCATTACTGTATCCATCAATACTAGTACCTTGTCACGAAAAATAAGTCACGGTCCATATCGATTGTGGACCAAGTCAAAATTTACAACCATATACATTACAATATATACACTTAGGAGGAAAAGTGTAGGTGTGGCTGTAAAGACTGTACAGTAATGTAGAAATGTGTGTGCACCCATCTTGGGTCTCCCATTTAAAGGTGTTTGTGGGACAAGTGAAGATCATGAGTTTTTCAATACCTCACAGTACTATGGAGGGCACCGCTCAGCAGAGGAATCTCTTTTAAATGGGTGTGTAAGGACAGAGAGTATCCCCTAACCCAAGACGCTGCCTCCCTATATCCCACAACACTTGTGTTGAGCTGTGGGATCTATCCCCACAAAGCCTTAATTTTACTACCTTAAACTATACCCAATCTATCAACATATGCGTCTAATCGATTTTTAAACATGTTTATAGACGTGCTACTAATTACTTCTACCGGCAAACTATTCCAGCTATTTACTATTCTATGGGTAAAAAAGTTTTTGGCAACTGCTGTCTCGAACCTTCTACTTTTCAACTTACACCCGTTATTTCTAGTCCTATTGTATTGAGATATATCGAAAAAGCTATCTCTATCTACGTTATCGAACCCATTCATAATTTTGAACACCTGGATTAGATCACCCCTCAACCTCCTAGTCTCCAGTGTTGTCAATTTTAACTCCTTAAGCCTATCCTCGTACGACTTTGACCTAAGCGACGGAATCATCTTAGTTGCTCGTCTTTGAACTCTTTCGATTTTGTCTATATCTTTGCGCATATGCGGATTCCAAAATTGGACCGCGTACTCCAAATGGGGTCTAACTAATGATTTATAAAGTGGAACTATAATATCGCCAGAGCTGGGCAATAAATAATAAATTGAATGTATTTAAATACTAAATACATGGGAGAAATGTATTTAAATACTAAATACTAAATACATTTTACGAATGTATTTAGATACTAAATACAAAATACATCAATTGTATTTAAATACATTTGTAAATACATTTTAAATTGTTATCTGCAGATATATCACTGTTTGATTCACCGGATTTGCTTGTTGAAGCCATGACACGCACACGATAAAGAAATCAACCGCTTTCGACTAAGAGTGGCACACAACTGATTGAACTGACACGTTGAAACATGAACCATACTGTACTACACTGTCGACGCGTCGTACTGTGCTAGTAAAGAACGTGTATTAAACCAGTAAAAGTATTTACATTTTTATATTTTTAGTATTTAAATACATTGTATTTAAATACTCATTAAAGTATTTAAATACTATATTTAAATACATGAAAAACAATGTATTTATAAATACAGTTCTAAATACACAAATGTATTTAAATACGTATTTAAATACAAATGTATTTAAATACTGCCTTGCTCTGAATATCGCGCGATTTGTACTCAAAATTTCGAGCTATAAAACCTAACACTTTGTTCTCCTTATTGACCGCTGCTGTACTTTGTTTAGCTACTTTAAATCACTAGTGACCATAACTCCTAAATCTTTTTCCTGCTCTACGCTTGTTAAATCTTTCCCTGACATACTATACGCAAAATTACCGTTACGCGAACCTATATGCAAAATTTTGCACTTATCCACGTTAAATCTCATTTGCCATGTGACTGACCAATCAACGATTTTATTCAGATCTTCCTGAATTTTACCTCTATCTTCATCATTAATCGCCCTACCACCCAGCTTCGTGTCATATATATATATACTGTATATATATATATATACTATATATATATATATATATATAATATATATATATACTATATATATATATACAGGGTGTCCAAGAATTATCTGTACAATTTTTGGCTGTTATTAAAAGTCAACCATGAAGTGTAGAAATTCCAGTATTGTCCCATTTTACAGAGAATCTCATTAAGTTTTTTCTGATACCAAGTTTTGACAAGTTATTTAGAAATTCCAGTGTGTCCGAACATTATCTGTACAATTTCATCTTTTAATAAAATTCTTGATAACACACGTAAAATTCTTAAACAAGATTATTTAGAATCTGTATTTTCAAAAGTTTCTTTTATTAAAGTAACGTTGTTACAAACATTGGATATGTGCACCATTAGTGATTCGCAAAACATCCAATCGATACTCCAAATGTTGCCATGTACGCTGCAGCATATCCACATCAATTCTCTCAATAGCAGCTGTGATTCTTGCTTTTAAATCATCAATGTCTGTCACCCGCGTACATTTCTAAAAAACTTGTCAAAACGTGGTATCAGAAAAAACTTAATGAGATTCTCTGTAAAATGGGACAACACTGGAATTTCTACACTTCACTGTTGACTTTTAATAACAGCCAAAAATTGTACAGATAATTCTCGGACACCTTGTATATATACATACTATATATATATATATATATATATATATACTATATATATATATACACACTGTATATATATATATATATATATATATATATATACAGGGTGGGCGGAAAGTAGCTCCCTATTTTGGATTGTTAAAAAAATACGTATATTATCCATTTATTTCAGAAGAAATAATATGAAAAGGTAGGCATACATGGTAGGTTTTCTCTAAAATTCAATGTAGGCTCCAACTCTTTCCACCTGCTTCTGGAGCCGCCCAGGAATGGCGTCCACTGACTTTAGCAGGAACTCCGGCGGGATGGAGGACATGACTTCCCGAATTCGGTCCTCCAGTTCTTCCAATGTCCTCGGTTTGGTGCGATAGACTTCTTCCTTTACCCACCCCCAAAGAAAGAAGTCGCACGGTCTGATATTTATGCAAGATGGCGCCCCTCCGCAATTCGCTCTTGTTGTCCGTGAGTGGCTGGATGCCCACTTCCCTGGGCGTTGGATGGGTCGTCGTGGTCCACATCAATGGCCAGCCAGGAGCCCCGACTTGACACCGTGCGACTTCTTTCTTTGGGGGTGGGTAAAGGAAGAAGTCTACCGCACCAAACCGAGGACATTGGAAGAACTGGAGGACCGAATTCGGGAAGTCATGTCCTCCATCCCGCCGGAGTTCCTGCTAAAGTCAGTGGACGCCATTCCTGGGCGGCTCCAGAAGCTGGTGGAAAGAGTTGGAGCCCACATTGAATTTTAGAGAAAACCTACCATGTATGCCTACCTTTTCATATTATTTCTTCTGAAATAAATGGATAATATACGTATTTTTTTAACAATCCAAAATAGGGAGCTACTTTCCGCCCACCCTGTATATATATATATATATATACAGTGTTGGGCACTAAAGCGTTAATCCGACAACAGTTAATTAACGAAGTTAACTTTTTTAACGGACTATTAACGGAAGTTAATTTGCATTTATCGTTATCGGACCAGTTAACTTCCGATAACTCGATATTTAGTCTGTTAAAGTCCGTTAACACGTTAACTGCGAGGAGTCATTCACGGAAGATCACCGCTCCGCGAATGAATTCAAACCACCATAACTTCAGTCTGCTTCCAGATCTCGCAAGGGGAGGTTCTGCGCTTTTTATTGAAGGTAAGAAGGTTCTTTTAACGTTAGTAAAATTCCTATAATATTTAGGCTGACCATATTTCCTTGAGACAAAAACGGGACATTGGGATGGCAAAAAAGGGACGGGGGTTATGTAATATTCTGTATTCATGAAAAAGTAAGTACACAAACATATTGAGATTACAATTATTCTTCAGTGACAGAACCCATACAAAAACCCGTACAAAACGGTACTGTCCCGTTCAAAACGGTACGTATGGTCAGCCTAATAATATTATATATATATTAATACGTATGGGCCTAACTTTGAGAAGTTGGTCTTTCTGAAGGGCAACCAGCACATTGTGTCATAGTCTTTAATAAATGTGCCTAAAATTTAATTTTACCTTTCAATTCCCGCCATAATAATTCTCTGGTAAATTAAAATTTAGTTAATGGTTAGTGGTTACAAGGGTTTCAAAACATGTAATCAGTACATTTTTTATTAAAAATAAAAAAAAAAGTTATTAAGCAAAATTTGCAAAACTTGATAAAAATAGTTAAATACCTATTTATTGTTGGATTTTGCATAAACAAACATTTTCTATGGTTTTTAAAGCTTTTTTCCTTGATTTTTGTAAATACCACTCTATATATAATTATATATATATATATATATATATATATATATATATACTATACAAAGCTGGGCACAAACCGTTAATCCGTTAATCGTTAATTAACGAAGTTAACTTTTTCGTTAACGATTTAACTTTTAAGTTAACTTTGAAAATCATTATCGGACTAATTAACTTCCGTTACATTTAACTTCCGTTAACTCAAGTCCGTTAACCCAAAAAATTCATAAATAAACGTTTAAAAGTTTATATTATTTTCAGTGCTGAGCAGGTGCGCAATTAATCCGCCACTGTTAATAGTGATGAACGAATTTCCATTTCCGCAGTGCAAAATCAGGCGATATATTTGTTTCCGTCGCCACAATTTGTGTCTTACCAAATATGGTAGGTATTTATGGCATTGGTTTGAGCAAAACATGGTCGACTGTAAAATCAGGCGGAAAGATTTGCCATTTGAGTTGAATGTTTCAACTTCTTTCAAGAAATATCACGAGCATTTTAAGGCACTTTCAATAATATATATGTAACAATTACAACAAATAACTACATTCGTTTCATTTGCAGTCTGTCTCTTGCGCAACATGTTTGTGCTAGTGAATATTTAAAAATAATCGTTGTCAAGTAAGTCATGTATATTTATAATATGTCTGTGAGTACAAAAGGTTTGGGCCCTCCTGGAGGATGACGAATGCCAGCTGGCTGCTGCCTTCCACCAGGTTTCGCCTCATCTGGTTGGACAAGTATGACAACACCAAGGTCGCCAGGGTGAGGAAAAGCATGGAGGGTACAGTCGAGGAGGCCATGAAGCAGCAGTCCAACGAAGTGGGCAGCAACAGTGGAGGCAGCAACAACGAGGAGGAGGAGGAGGATGACTTCTTCAGTGCTGTCATCCAGACAAAAGAGAGCAGCAGAAGCCACAGGTCACTCAAGGGCAAGGCCCAGAACTTGGTCAAGACCTGGTTGGAGACCAACTCCAAGGACTTGCTGACAGATGCTGCCTTCTTGGGTGAGCAAGTGCTGGTGGATTTGTTCATCAAGTTCAACACAGCCATCCCCTCCAGTGCTGCAGTGGAGCGTTT
>JAJOZX010000748.1:957500-970000 GCA_023014485.1 Bathynomus jamesi | reverse complement strand
ATCACCGGGGCCGGATTCCATATATCCCATACAACTACAAGAATTAAAAGAAAGAATTGTTGTGCCGCTAACAAAGATTTTTAATGCGTCTATTTCTGAGGGGTGCATACCAGATAATTTCAAGTTAGCAAATGTAAAACCTATCGCTAAGAAAGGCGATAAAGGTGCCTTGTAGGTAAGCTACTGGAATCAATAATTAAGGATCGTATAGTAGAAAACTTACAATTGCATAACTTGGTTAGAAATACGCTGCACGGTTTTATTCGAAACAATTCTTGCTTAACTAATCTTTTAGAATTTTTTGAAAGCGTGGTTGAAGTTACGATATTCTTCTGGCGGTTGATGTAGTGTATTTAGATTTTCTAAAAGCGTTTGACACTGTACTGCATAAAAGACTCATTGAGAAAACTAAGGCTCATGGAATCAGGGGTGTAGTAATAAATTGGATAGAAGAGTGGTTGAGAGGTAGGAAACAGAGGGTGGTCGTTGATGGAGCGGTGTCGTCTTGAGCTAATGTAGCGAGCGGCGTTCTTCAGGTTTCTGTATTGGGCCCCTTGCTTTTTCTTATATATATTAACGATTTAGTTGTCGGCCTAGTCAGTACAGTTTCAAAGTTTGAGGATAACACGAAGTTGGGTGGTAGGGCGATTAATGACGAAGATAGAGGTAACATCCAGGAAGATCTGAATAAAATCGTTGATTGGTCAGTCACATGGCAAATGAGATTTAACGTCGATAAGTGCAAAATTTTACATATAGGTTCACGTAACGGTAATTTTGCATATATTATGTCAGGGAAGGAGTTAGCAAGCGTAGAGCAGGAAAAAGATTTAGGAGTTATAGTCACTGGTGATTTAAAAATAACTAAACAAAGTACAGCAGCGGTGAATAAAGCGAACAAAGTGCTAGGTTTTATAGCTCAGAATTTTGAGTACAAGTCGCACAATATTATTGTTCCTCTTTATAAATCATTAGTTAGACCCCATTTGGAGTACGCGATCCAATTTTTGATTCCGCATATGGGGAAAGATATAGACAAAATCGAAAGAGTTCAAAGACGAGCAATTAAGATGATTCCGTCGCTTAGGTCAAAGTCGTACGAGGATAGGCTTAAGGAGTTAAAGTTGACTACACTCGAGACTAGGAGGCTAAGGGGTGATATAATCCAGGTTTTCAAAATTATGAATGGGTTCGATAACGTAGATAGAGATAGCTTTTTCGAAATATCTAAATATAATAGGACTAGAAATAACGGGTGTAAGTTGACAAGTAGAAGGTTCGAGACAGCAGTTGCGCAGGGTGTCCCATAAGTTTGAAATCATAAGGCAAAATGATAAAAACGGCAATCAAAACGCCGAAGAGACTTTTGGGGACTGTTTGTGAAATTAGCGAGGATGGTAGCAGCTGTGTCATCGTCGGTGGATGTCCTCGGAGGTCCACTCGTGGTTTATCTCCTGTGGATCCCGTTTCCCTGAACTTTGCTACAAGTTTGCCGACACAGCTGCGTGTTATCGGCGCGCGGTCCGGATGCAATCTGTTAAATTCCTCAGCGACCTCCCTGTGACTCCGATTTCCTACGAGCAGAATTACCTGGATGCGCTCTTCCTTACTCAAAGATATCATAGGCACTTGCATAAACGGAAAAACATATTTTACCCTATGGCTCAAGATTTATGTGATACCCTCTATATACAGGGCGTCCCAAAAAAATGTATACACACTTTAAATAATTATAAAGGCAGTGTTTATTAAAATACATTTCATTTTCAAAATGTAATAGAATCTACAGACATTATTTAATTGTTTTGTCAACGCCTGTTTTCAAACTGACGTCCGTTCTGGTCCAGGCACTGCTGATAACGCGAAGCAATGGAATCGCAAACATCACGAAACATTTCGTTTGGTATTTGTGTGCATTCTCGTTCAATGGCTGCTCTCAATTCAGCGACTGTTGAAGATTTTATAGCGTAGACTTTGTCTTTTAAGTATCCCCATAAAAAAAAGTCTAGTGGTGTGAGGTCTGGTGAACGCGGAGGGTATTCTACGAAACCCCTTCGTCCAATCCACATCGTGCCAAGTACCACTCGCAATACTCCACTCTTCGGTCCGGATCATCTTCATTAATATCATGGACTAATCTTGGAATGTAACTTTTCCATTGACAGCGCTTCAAAATGCGTTGGACAGACGATTCTGAAATTCCTACCTCACGACTCGCTTGCCGCACAGATTTTCTTGGACTTTGGTGATACGTTTCCAGTACTCTTCTTGCTTTGTGGGGCTTGTCGATGTCCGTGGTCTTCCGGAACGCTTCTTGTGGACATTCTGAACAGTTCCATCGGCTTCAAACTTATCTCTAATTCGAGTGATGGTAAGTCGCGTTGGTGGATCTGTTTGAAACTCCCTCCTAAACTGTCTTTGCACTTCAACTGCGTTTTCACACTTCCAGTAGCATTTTAGAATGAATTTCCTTTGTTCAAAGCTTAGTCTGACTGCCATTATTAATTCTAATGGGTTTAACTTGGAAAGAAAGAAACATCAATTGAGCTAGCTGTTAAAGTGTGTATACATTTTTTTGGGACGCCCTGTATATATATATATATATATATATATATTATATATATATAATATATATATATATACTATCTAGATATATACATACTATATATATAGTATATATAGGGTGTCCCAAAAAAACTATACACTCTTTATAGCATCATATATTTTATAATTTAAAAAAAAAAAAACAATATATTGTTATAGCAATTGCCAATGAAAGGTACATTAGTAATCTAAGTGATCAAAATGTTATAGCGAGTTGTTTCCATATAAAATTTAATTAACTGCGCCAAGTGCATCAATGCACTTTCAATACAACAAAATCGTGTGGTCTGATGAAGCTACCTTCAAGCTGAATGGCACAGTAAATCGACACAACTGCAGGTACTGGTCACTTGATAATCCACACGTTTATGTGGATAAACATGTTAATTTACCAGGATTAACAGCATGGTGTGGTTTATCATCCAGGGGTTTGGTTGGACCATTTTTCTTTAATGGGACAGTTATCGGTGCCGCATATCTCGACATGCTGCGGACAGAAATTATACCTGCAGTTCGGAAGTTGTTTGGAAACGACGACTTTTACTTTCAACAAGATGGAGCCCCCCCTCATTATCATTGTGATGTCAGAAGGTACCTCGATGAAACGTTGCCTAACCGTTGGATAAGACGAAGAGGAAGCGTTGAGTATCCTCCACGTTCACCGGACTTGACTCCACTTGATTTTTACTTGTGGGGCTACCTGAAGGATGCAGTTTATGGTACAAGACCTGCAACACTCGAACACCTTAAGGATGCAATTAGGAAAAAGTGCGGGACCATCACAGCATCCACATTTGTCCATATCTGCGAATCAGTTAGTCGACGCATTCAAAAGTGCATTCATGCCGCCGGAGAACATTTTGAGCACTTGGCGTAGTTAATTAAATTTTATATGCAAACAACTCGCTATAACATTTTGATCACTTAGATTACTAATTTACCTTTCATTGGCAATTGCTATAACAATATATTGTTTTTGTTTTTTTTAAATTATAAAATATATGATGCTATAAAGAGTATATAGTTTTTTTTGGGACACCCGTATGTATAACTAGTGTGCAATAAAAAATTGTACCCAAGAAATGTTTAATAGTTTTTAAAATTATTCTTGAAACAACTTCATATTTTCACCATATATTGGCAACAACATGGCACAACTTTACTCAGAATTTCAGGTGTCTACGCAAAAAATTAAAGGTCTTGTCGCAGTTGCACGATATGCTCAAGATGTGAGCCTTTACGTTGGAGTTAGAACTGAATCCGCCGCGCAAAGTTATTGAAGGTTCGTGCACACTCTTCAGCCGGAATGGTCCGGATTTTTCTTGTGATGGCAGTTTTCAATTCTGCAATTGTCTGTGGCCTTCCCCAATATTGACCTGGCCTGAAAGCAGAAAATAAGCTTCATCCGAAAACCAGAGATTGTTCAGGAAATCTGGTTCCGCCTCAATTTTATTGATAAAACAACGACACATCTTAACACGCCTTGCCATATCATTGGCCGTTAATTGTTGCTAAACACTCTGTATATTAGAGTGGGTTTTTATTATCATAGTCTCCCTGTTTCTCAATACACTTAGTCCATCGATCTACAAGCTTCCTAATGCCATTACAAAAGAATGTTTTTGGCTGTATGCTTAGCCAGTCATGCACCGCCTCCTTCAGGTCATCATCGCCTTGGAATCGCTAACCTCTCAAAGCGTCTTTTAGTGGTCAAAACAGGTAAAAATCCGAGGGTGCCAGGTCCGGACTGTAGGCTGAATGGTCGAGAACTTCAAATTTAAGTTCTTGAAGGCATTTTCTAGTCTGCGCAGCGGTATGAGGGCGCGCTTTGTCGTGTAACAGAATAACACCTTCCGACAATCTCCCTCTCCGTTTTGTGCGAATTGCTTGCTTTAACTCATTGCGAAGCATGTCAGAAAACGATACGCTTGTTACTGTAGTTCCACGCTCTAGATAATGTTCAAGGATAGTGCCTCGTGTATCCCAAAACAGCGTTAGCATAACTTTACCTGCTGACGGCTGCGCTTTGAACTTCCTTGCAATGGGAGATGTTGGATGCTTCCATTGCATGCTCTGTCGTTTGCTTTCAGGTTCATAGTGATGGATCCAGGTTTCATCTCCAGTCATAATGCGCTCCAAAACGTTTTCACCTTCATTATGATATCGATCCAAAAGACGAAAGCAGACGTCGATACGATTACGCTTGTGCTCTTGTGTCAACTGTTTGGGCACCCATCTTGCACAAACCTTGTGAAAGCCAAGAATGTCATGAACTGTCGAATAGGCTGACCCTTGACTGATGTCTAATGAAGATGCATTTTTTTTATTGTTAGTCTTCTGTCGTCGAAAATCACGGTTCTGGCTTCTTCCTGCTTGTCACCACTGGTTGATGTTGACGGTCGTCCTTAACGCTAAGCATCTGTCACATATGTCTGACCTTCTTTGAACATTTGAATCCACTCATACTCACTTCGCCGTGGTAACGCATTATTCCCATACTGAGCACATAAACGTGTGAATTTCAGCTCCTTTCACACCTTCTGCCCACAAAAAACGAACCATGGATCTCTGTTCTTCCAGAGTACAAATTGAAAGCGGCGCAGCCATGCTCACTACTCGTACGATATATGACAGCTACGAGTAGCCTAAATAAGCCTATACATCTCAGTTTGGCTCGTTATTACGAGTATATATTATATATACGAAGGTCACTCAATATATTTTTCCAGACCTTTTTTTTCTTTCCAAGTTTACTTGTAAGTCCCAGAAATTTTGTACACAAGTAGTTACATACCTTTTTTACAAGTTTTTATTTTTCCACATAGTCTCCATACTTTTCTATGGCTTTCCTCCACCTTGAAACAAGGGCCTTTATTCTTTGCTGGTAAAAGTCCGCTCGGTTCCGCTGAAGCCACCTCTTAACCTCCTCAACAACCTCATCGTCACTCTGAAACTTTCTTCCACGAATAGCATCCTGCATTGGCACAAACAAATGGAAGTCTGAAGGCGCCAGATCAGGGCTGTATGAAGAGTGGGGTATCACAGTCAAGCGCATTTTTGTGATGGTCTCTCTTGTTTGCAAACTGTTGTGTGGTCTTGCGTTATCTTGCAAAAGAATGATGTCTTCCAGTTTTCTCTCCGGTCGAACTCGCTTTATACGTATCTGGAGTCTCTGTAGGGTAGCAATATATGCCTCTGAGTTGATTGTTTGTCCTTTCTTCATAATGTCCACGAGAATCATCCCTTTCCTGTCCCAGAAGATGGTGGCCATAACCTTTCCTGCAGAGGGAGCCATTTTGAACTTTTTCTTGCGTGCGGAGTCTGCGTGATGCCACTCCATGGATTGGCGTTTTGTTTCAGGTTCAAAGTGGTGTACCCAAGTCTCATCCCCAGTTACAATTCGTGAAAGGAAGTCATCCGCTTCTGTATCGTGTTGAACCAACGAATCAGAAGCAATTTCTTTTCTTTGGGCTTTGTGTTCTTCAGTCAGTTCGCGAGGAACAAACCGTGAACACACTTTTGAGTATGCCAGTTGCTGAATTATCATATTCACACTTCCTTCACTAATTCCTAGCTCCAGTGATAGTTCCTTGTATGTGACGCGTCGATTTGATCGAATGATGCTGTTAGCACTTTGCACAGTGTGAGATGTCACAGCTAATGCCGGGCGACCGCTGCGTGGCTCATCATCGAGGCTGGCTCTCCCTCTCTCCGATGATCTCGCACGTTTAGACCAGCGTTCAACTGTGCTTCGATCAACAACAGCATCTCCGTAAACGTTTTGTAGACGTTTGTGAATATTTCCAACTGTTTCCTTCTCTGCGGTTAAGAACTCGATAACAGCTCTCTGTTTACAACACACATCATTGTCAGACGCCATTTTCGAAACTGCGTTAACCATCGGTTTTGTACAAGTGCGTTTAAAAGCGGTTTTATACAAGGAGGGGAGGTTCAAACTGGCAAAATCCGGTTATGTGAAGCGCAGAATGTTCAAACTTACGGCTCAAAAGATATTTCAGCCCCTTGGCCTATTATTTAGGTAAGAAAAAAGGGTGGGGCAAAATATAGTGAGTGCCCCAAGTACTATATTATCACTAAAACAAAAAGTGCGGATACTTATTGAAGTACCCTTGTATATATACGGGGCTCCAATAAACCTTAGCCCCCCGCCAATGGCCTAAACCATTAGAGGTACAGTAAAACTAAACATAACTTACAAAAGAGAATTTAATCCTGCATTTAATGAGAAACAATTAAAACTTGGTGTTCCCGCAATTCGCTTCCAAGACAGCCTGAATTTGCTTTGGGTAGCTTGCCAAAAATGACATGAATAGATCTTGATCGTTACGCAAATTTGCTAAAACAGTTTCAATGTGTTGCGTCATTGTATCCTTCGAAAATTGATTTGCTGCAGGTTCTTCAAACAAGAGACACTCAACCTTGTCCTTTATAACTGATCCAATGTGTTCACAGACGTTCAGGTCAGGAGAATTTCCTGGCCATTCTTCATTTCCAAAGAAATCGATCTCATGGTTCCGCAACAACTGTTGAGTGGCTAATGCCTTAAAGCAGGGGGCCTTATCGTGCAGAAGTGTGACCTTATCGACATCCATAACATTGTTTGGGTTTCTTAGAAAAGGAATGACATGCTGGGATAGAATAATATCACGAAAATACTGTCCACCCTAACTCTGACCATTTGGCTTCAGCACCCACATGAGTTTCTTTGCGGTGAACAAAACAAACACACCAACACAGTCTGGACTTTTTAATAATTCGCGATAATGTTCATTGTCATCGATTTCAGCTGGTGTTGTGGCCCACACTCGATCATTTTGGTAGTTAGGCCGACGTGTTACGTAAACAAAAAATTCATCGGAGACAGCTAAATGCATGAAATCATCCACATCCCAATCTTCAAGATAATGGGCAAACCACATTCTGTCATCGATGTTAAGTTGAGTTTTTCTTGCCTTTGGAAGTTCATGCCAAGGCTTTAAACCTTGCCTATGACGGTACAGTCGAATGATCTCACCACTAACGATCTTTCCTCTCAACACTTCGATCTCTCTAGAAAGTTTAGCACAGTGTTTTTCCGCTTTCAATGATGTCCTTTGTTTCCTGAGAGAGTGGCAAATTTGGGCGCCCAGATTTGGTTGTATCCATTTCACATTCATCCGAAGTTTTATTCCAATTTCTTTTGAAGAAGTCCTCACTTCTTCGCAACATTTTGGCAAACGATGAACGTGTTATAAAGGTGGCTCCAGAATCACGAGCTTTCTGAAATGTTATTGCTCGTATGCGATCTATCACACGTTGCCTCTCCGAATCACCAATTAATTGAGAAGCTATTATATTATCACTTTATCAGCTAGAGTAATTTTAATACCTGCAATAAATAAATAATTTTATATATTTTTATAATCACTAAAAACTATGTCGATATAAGTAAACATGTAAGCTGCAAATGGGGGGGGGGGCTAAGGTTTTTGGAACCCCTTACTATATATATATATATATATATACCGTGTGACCACAAAAATTGTCCCTGTTTTTAATCGCTTATTACTCAGTCATTATTGCAGCTTCACAAATGAAATAAAAAGCATTCGAAAGAGAACATTTTAAAGTTTTATTTAATTTTTTCGATATCCAGGATACGAAATCAGTACTTATAAAAAAATGACAGTTTTATCCACCACAATCATGGGTTATTTGTCGGACATGCAACGTGTTTTCATCGCAGAAGAGATGATCAAACATGGCTCGGTAGTTGCCACCCAACGGTCTTTCAGACGACAATACGATCAGCAAAGGACCATAGATCCTAAAACGATTCGCAGGATTTTCGCAAAATGGAAACATCACGGCTCAATCAAGAACATGCATAAAGGCAACTCTGGGCGCAGGACAGGTGTGCGAACCGCTGAAAACATTGATTCAGTCGCAAATCAGCTTGAAACGGACAACAAGAAATCTGTGAGACGACTATCAGCTGTGACAGGAATCAAACGGGAGAGCATTCGGAAAATAATCACGTTGGATTTGAGAATGAAGTCATTCAAAATTATGTGTTTGCAACAGCTTAGCGAACAAGACTACCAGCGTCGTTTGATGTTTTGTGAACGCATTGAAACAATAATTGAACAAAACCAGATAAGATTAAGTGACATAATATTCAGTGATGAATGCCACAATCTATCTCAATGGGTTCATCAACAGACAGAATTACCAGTGTTGGTCACAAAACAAGCCAAATATACACTTGGAGAAACCTCTGCATTCACCAAAAGTTACTGTCTGGTGTGGTTGGAGTAGCAGCAAGGTTTATGGTCCTTACTTTTTTGAGGACCCACACTGTATATGTATATATACCCACACTGTATATGTATATATGTATATATACTATATATATATATATATATATATATATATATATATATATATATATGTTAAACACAGACCGTGCATGGAACAAGGAACTCTTCTTGGAAAATTAAATCCACTATAGTCCGAATAAGTAATGGTAAATGACAAATACCATAGTTTTTCTTTTTCATGATTTTAGCCCGACGTGGGCAACGGGTCTCTCGCAAAGAGATCCCATAAATATAGCTTCCCTCACCAGCTATCTGCAAAGCAGACAGGATCCAGCTTTGGGACATGGATCTAGGGTTTAAAGCAAGCCTAGATCCCTACATTCAGAACCTCTATATAAGTAAAAGACTCGTTGCATTCACGTCGGGTTGAATAAATCAAAGAAAAAGGGGGTAACTATTGTATTTTTAGCCAAAAAAAACCAAAACTTAAACCTCAACCGGGACATTGAGCGTCCACTTTTCAAGGCACGTAACACGTCCGTTTAATATACACAAAATCAGAATGGTTCCCTGAGACAATTATATGTTAAACACAGACCGTGCATGGAACAAGGAACTCTTCTGGGAAAATTAAATCCACTATAGTCCGAATAAGTAATGGTAAATGACAAATACCATAGTTTTTCTTTTCATGATTTTAGCCCGACGTGGGCAACGGGTCTCTCGCAAAGAGATCCCATAAATATAGCTTCCCTCACCAGCTATCTGCAAAGCAGACAGGATCCAGCTTTGGGACATGGATCTAGGGTTTAAAGCAAGCCTAGATCCCTACATTCAGAACCTCTATATAAGTAAAAGACTCGTTGCATTCACGTCGGGTTGAATAAATCAAAGAAAAAGGGGGTAACTATTGTATTTTTAGCCAAAAAAAACAAAACTTAAACCTCAACCGGGACATTGAGCGTCCACTTTTCAAGGCACGTAACACGTCCGTTTAATATACACAAAATCAGAATGGTTCCCTGAGACAATTATATGTTAAACACAGACCGTGCATGGAACAAGGAACTCTTCTGGGAAAATTAAATCCACTATAGTCCGAATAAGTAATGGTAAATGACAAATACCATAGTTTTTCTTTTTCATGATTTTAGCCCGACGTGGGCAACGGGTCTCTCGCAAAGAGATCCCATAAATATAGCTTCCCTCACCAGCTATCTGCAAAGCAGACAGGATCCAGCTTTGGGACATGGATCTAGGGTTTAAAGCAAGCCTAGATCCCTACATTCAGAACCTCTATATAAGTAAAAGACTCGTTGCATTCACGTCGGGTTGAATAAATCAAAGAAAAAGGGGGTAACTATTGTATTTTTAGCCAAAAAAAAACCAAAACTTAAACCTCAACCGGGACATTGAGCGTCCACTTTTCAAGGCACGTAACACGTCCGTTTAATATACACAAAATCAGAATGGTTCCCTGAGACAATTATATGTTAAACACAATAGTTACCCCCTTTTTCTTTGATTTATTCAACCCGACGTGAATGCAACGAGTCTTTTACTTATATAGAGGTTCTGAATGTAGGGATCTAGGCTTGCTTTAAACCCTAGATCCATGTCCCAAAGCTGGATCCTGTCTGCTTTGCAGATAGCTGGTGAGGGAAGCTATATTTATGGGATCTCTTTGCGAGAGACCCGTTGCCCACGTCGGGCTAAAATCATGAAAAAGAAAAACTATGGTATTTGTCATTTACCATTACTTATTCGGACTATAGTGGATTTAATTTTCCCAGAAGAGTTCCTTGTTCCATGCACGGTCTGTGTTTAACATATAATTGTCTCAGGGAACCATTCTGATTTTGTGTATATTAAACGGACGTGTTACGTGCCTTGAAAAGTGGACGCTCAATGTCCCGGTTGAGGTTTAAGTTTTGGTTTTTTTTGGCTAAAAATACAATAGTTACCCCCTTTTTCTTTGATTTATTCAACCCGACGTGAATGCAACGAGTCTTTTACTTATATAGAGATTCTGAATGTAGGGATCTAGGCTTGCTTTAAACCCTAGATCCATGTCCCAAAGCTGGATCCTGTCTGCTTTGCAGATAGCTGGTGAGGGAAGCTATATTTATGGGATCTCTTTGCGAGAGACCCGTTGCCCACGTCGGGCTAAAATCATGAAAAAGAAAAACTATGGTATTTGTCATTTACCATTACTTATTCGGACTATAGTGGATTTAATTTTCCCAGAAGAGTTCCTTGTTCCATGCACGGTCTGTGTTTAACATATAATTGTCTCAGGGAACCATTCTGATTTTGTGTATATATATATATATATATATATATATATATATAAAGATACATACTATATATAGTTTTCTGTTTCAGGTTTCGAAGATGCTGATGAACCGGAAATACGACTAGTTGGCGATTCCATTGCTCGAGGGCGGCTAGAGGAACCCTCGTCGTAGGCGCCGTTTCTGCTACCCTGGTGCAAGGGTGGAGGATATAACTAATAGTGTTGACCATTTTACAGAAGGAACCTCTGAGGACACAACGTATGTTATTCATATCGGTACTAATAACGTTTTAAATTCTAGATCGGAAGAGCTGCTGGCTAGGTACAGGGACTTACTAGAGCGACTAAAGGAAAAAACTAATAAGAATGTTTTAACAGGTATACTTCCTCCAATTATCCAAAGTAGCGATTTCTACAGCAAGGCGACCTATATCAACAATAACCTAAAGTCTCCCGGCGTAATTTCCTCAAGTTTCCCTTGCGCTCGCGAACGTATCGCAATTACAAACAATTTGAAGGTTCTATCCTTAAATGCTCGTAGCCTACGAAATAAAATAAACGAATTTTTTTCTTTAATTGCTTGTAAAGACTATGATTTAATTGCGATAAACGAATCGTGGCTTAGCACTGAAACACGTGACTTTGCAGGGGGAGTATCAAATTAGAGGTTATAGACGTTTTGTTAAAAACAGAATAGGTAGTCGAGGAGACGGTGTTATGTTGTATATCAGAGATAATATTGCGAACGTTATAGAAGTAAAGCACAGGATGCCAGAACCAATAGATTCGACTATATTAGAACTTAAACTGACCGATTTCAAACTTGTTGTTGCAGTTATATATAGGACCCTTAATCAAACAGCTGATACGGACGAAGCGTTATATCGTGAATTAAAGAGAATAATAGGGAGTGAGCAGGCCTTAGTTATGGGTGACTTTAATTGCGCCAACGTGACTTACGATACAATGCAGGGAGACGCGGAAGGTAATCGGTTAGTTCATTTTCTCGGGGATAGCTTCCTTATTCAAAAGGTTGGGGAACCAACTAGGTTGGACAGTATTTTAGATTTAGTAATAACTACGGATGATAGGCTAATCACGGATCCTCAAGTAATAGCACCGTTAAGCAATAGCGATGACCATATTGTAGAGTTTGTCCTCTCAGTAAGTCACTCGAAACCAGCTAACTCGACTAAAATTCCTAACTTCCAGCACGCAGACTTTTGTAAATTTCGAAATGAGTTGTCACACGTCAATTGGGAAAACGTAATAGGGATCTC
>JAJOZX010000748.1:807500-952500 GCA_023014485.1 Bathynomus jamesi | reverse complement strand
AACTTACTGAAGGGATATCTATCCACAAATCTCGGCTTATATTTAAGAAATTAGTTTAATTAGCACCGATTACTACAGAACTACAGAACCATGCCACGTCAAGAGAGTCATTCACGATAATTCTATTTCATTTATCACGTGTCAAATTCATCACGATGAAAACTGATGTATGATGCAGTTATCTACAAAGTCTCGGAATATATTTAGACTCATATTTTGATTATTACATAATACTACAGTGTCATGCAACATAAAAAATTTTAGTCTCTCTTCAGCAAACAGTCGTTCGGGGTTTAGAAACGGATTAATTTTTAAAGAAATTAAAAGCATGTAATGATTTAACCCACATCACATTCAATGGTAATTTGCAAATATTTACAATAAGCCGACTTCATTTCGTGTCTAACGTTTTAAATAAGCTGCAGATATTTTTTACAGTTAAATCATTACGTTGTCAACCTTCATTGCCTTTCGTAGGTTTGCAAAAATAAAAACCTGATCAAACTCTATATTCGTGACAATGTAATTTAAAGAATATTAGCTAATAAATTGCAAATTAACTGTATAACGCAATAAAATAAATTTTATATCTTGAAATTACATAATATTCTGCATTATACTCCACCATTTTTAAAAATCTATATAGAGTATACACCCCAGTCGATCAATCACAGGCAGTTAGAAACGTAGATAATTTCATAGGAACATTCCTTGAAACTATATATATATATATATATTGCAAAGACATTAATCCAACTAGGAGCATAATTAATTCAGAAATATCAATATAATAATAAGAATGAAATGATTCACTGTTAACAAAGTAGCTAAATACGGTAAAGTAAATTTCATAATTTTGTTAATAAAATAAATGTGTATCTTCATGAACTTTATACCGGCGCTTTCGCTGAAGGTTATATAATCATAATTATAGCCTAATAATTTCAAGGAGCTATATTATAATGCTTAACTTTGGCATGTACCCCCTGAACAGGGATTATTACTCCTTTTCATTCTTATACAACGTACTTCACTACTGCCGTTTCAAAATGTAATCAATCTAGTGCATTTTATTCACAAATGTAGGGTCGTGATCAATAGCAAACTTAGACAAATATTTTATAACTCGTCAAGCATACCGCTCATACGAAGCAGAACGTGTTATTCAACGATCTATCATATATTCACATCAAAATCAAACATTTTCTCCGATTTAAATCTGTGGATTGATTTTAATTACCGATATAAAAATAATATATATGTAATCTCGTCTAATAACAGGGTGAAATATCGGTTAACAACAGAATACTAATAAAATGTAGGGATTAGTGTGCAATACTCTATTACGTAGTCATTTCGCGTGCGTAATCTAGAATTAAATGTACATCATGTATCGTTGGCCGACGCCAATTTCCAGCATTGAAATCTTTGTGTAGTATTGTCAACATACCTATAACAATGACTTTGTATTTTTATGTATGTCGATAATAATAATAGTTGAAAACTAGTACATACCCTGAGCGTTAATTCTTATTCGTGATTTATGTATTATTAACTGGATTTATATTTATTGTTCTTAATTAAGAATTAAGTAAAATCTAAAGCTTAAGAACGAAATTAAATAAGTAGATATTACAGTTTCACAATGGCTACCCCTCTCTCTTCTATCTTGTCTACAGCCCACTCATCACATACTCCTCAAAGCCTCGCCGTTGTGTATATATATAATATATATATATATATATATATATATATATATGGGAAATAAGAGAAAGAGACATGTTGAACAATGTGGGCATAAGTTTACATTAGTTTTGATTTTCGTCACTAGTGCTGAAAAGATAAAAATAAGAAATGTAAAATAAATAATATCGCCAATAAAGAATATTCTGTTAATTATATTACTATACCATGTATGTAGTTTTCCATGTCACAGTACTATATTGTTCCTTCATCCAATATTTCTAGGAAACGTTGGGGACTACAACCGTTCAGAATACAGCCTCATTCAGTTCCTGCTCCAAGTCATCGACTATCCAACATCGGCGAAATGTGAGTATGCTTTACTTTGAGCATCGGTTTTGAGCTTTACCAGGAGAAAAGACGGTAAATAAAATTATCTCAATAACAAATAGAAATAAAACTGATGGAGAACTGGCTGAAAGAACAGAAAGAATACTCACTTTTGTAAAGAGGGAACATGTTATAAAGGAATGGCAAAAATGGCTGTATATATATATATATATATATATATATATATATATACAGCCATTTTTGCCATTCCTTTATAACATGTCCCCTCTTTACAAAAGTGGGTATTCTTTCTGTTCTTTCAGCCAGTTCTCCATCAGTTTTATTTCTATTTGTTATTGAGATAATTTTATTTACCGTCTTTTCTCCTGTTAAAGCTCAGAACCGATGCTCAAACCTGGTCACTATCAATCACAATCCTGTGGGCCACTGTGTTACTACTACAATATTTCTCAGAGAAATTGTACTGTCGCCCCTCTTACCTTTAATTTATGAAAGACCTTTTAAAGTGAACAATCTGCTATACATCTCTATATCGGAGAATCCACCTTCAACATTCCTATTCCTCTGATCGTTTTAAGATCGAGCGCACTTGGTTCAGATGTATAGTGTTTAACACAGGCATTTTCGATTCTGTTATACAGAAGATGGGGAGTGCTGGAACATCCGTTTCTACTGCCACTGTCCACCTTAACTGATCTTCTTCCGTGGCTCATCTACCCTGTGACCAGTACAGCATGATCCCAAACACAAACACACACGTCTCACCCTACTACTCACTACACATACTGTAGTGTTACACACTACATAATCTTTTCAAATTTAAAAAAGGCTGTAAATTCAAGAGTATCGGAGTCCTCTTAGGAGGGGGCCCTTAATGACCCACTTCGGGATCCCGGTTACCGATACAAGGAATGCAGACGCTGGCTAGCGGGGCTAAATCTGCTACCACCCATTCGGGATGTTCTTGTTCTTCAGCCTGATTCATAAACGTATGCAACATTCGCTGTCTTTTCTCAAATTTTCAATCTGCCGAACACCGCCTCTCCTCCTCCAAACCTTATCCTTCACTGAAGCTCAGGTTCCTGCGATGACAGTCAGCAACATCCTTTCTGTACCCTCTTGCATTTACTATACTCAGATTCACTACAAAGATGGATGCTGCGTATATGTACGCACTGACCTAACTTGTTCTCGTATCCCCGAAACCCCGAATTCTATACCCTCAGGCTACGGCTTACAATCCACTCTCAAATTAAATACACCTGCGCTGTATCCCTTTCTCCTAATTCTATTGCCTATCTAAAATTCTTTAACTACTTCACTTCCAAAGTGGAATACATTCTATTCCGCTCTCCATTGCTGAAATCTTCATTTTAGGAGATTTAAATGTTCACCAAAACCTTTGGCTTTCCTGAATGACTTAGAGCTAATTGTTCTAATTCATCACACTCTTTCAGGCATCTAGCTAAGAACCTCTTCAACAACTTTACCTCCTCTTCTTTCCCTCCTCTCTTCCACCCCGACGGCTCAGCTGCCGGATCTTCTCCTGACAACGCTAAACTCTTCGCTCAAACTTTCGCTTCCACCTCAGCCATGGATGAAACCGATGCTGTTCCTCCATCTCCGCCACCCTCTGACTTTATCAGAGCTGGGCAACCGCACACCAAATGGGAGGTTCGCACCCGCACTTCCGCACCCGCACTTTGCCTCTTCCGCAACCGCACATCCGCACACCTCTAAGTTTTCGCACTTCCGCACAACCGCACCCGCACCCGTACCCTATTTACATATATAAAGTTTTATCGCAAGGAAATATATAAGTTTCCATTAATTAATACAGGGCGTCCCCAAAAAATGTATACACACTTTAACAGCTGATAGCTCAATTGATGTTTCTTTCTTTCCAAGTTAAACCCATTAGAATTAATAATGGCAGTCAGACTAAGCTATGAACAAAGGAAATTCATTCTAAAATGCTACTGGAAGTGTGAAAACGCAGTTGAAGTGCAAAGACAGTTTAGGAGGGAGTTTCAAACAGATCCACCAACGCGACTTACCATCACTCGAATTAGAGATAAGTTTGAAGCCAATGGAACTGTTCAGAATGTCCACAAGAAGCGTTCCGGAAGACCACGGACATCGACAAGCCCCACAAAGCAAGAAAGAGTACTGGAAACGTATCACCAAAGTCCAAGAAAATCTGTGCGGCAAGCGAGTCGTGAGGTAGGAATTTCAGAATCGTCTGTCCAACGCATTTTGAAGCGCTGTCAATGGAAAAGTTACATTCCAAGATTAGTCCATGCTATTAATGAAGATGATCCGGACCGAAGAGTGGAGTATTGCGAGTGGTACTTGGCACGATGTGGATGTGGATTGGACGAAGGGGTTTTGTAGAATACCCTCCGCGTTCACCAGACCTCACACCACTAGACTTTTTTTTATGGGGATACTTAAAAGACAAGGTCTACGGTATAAAACCTTCAACAGTCGCTGAATTGAGAGCAGCCATTGAACGAGAATGCACACAAATACCAAACGAAATGTTTCGTGATGTTTGCGATTCCATTGCTTCGCGTTATCAGCAGTGCCTTGACCAGAACGGACGTCAGTTTGAAAACAGGCGTTGACAAAACAATTAAATAATGTCTGTAGATTCTATTACATTTTGAAAATGAAATGTATTTTAATAAACACTGCCTTTATAATTATTTAAAGTGTGTATACATTTTTTTGGGACGCCCTATATATTAATACTTTTATAAACTTTTATTTAATATTTAATTGTGAAAATAAAGTTTTAATACAATAAAGTCATTTTTTTGTTATGAGAGGTCAGAAAATTACTAGAATACAATATCATTTAATTTAATTTTGACTGGTGTGCGGACCAATCCGCACACCTTCCGCACCCGCACCTCCGCACCTTTTTACCGAAGTGACCGCACACCGCACCTCCGCACACCATTTCGCACTTCCGCGCAGTGCGGAGGTGCGGAATGTGTGCGGAACTTGCCCAGCACTGGACTTTATCATGTCTGAAATTAGAATCGTTTTCAAAAATGTTCTTTCTGGCCTATTTGGGGACCATCTCTACGATGGTGTACGGCCCTGATGTTGTTCTTGCGCTTCAATGCTAACATCCTGACTAGGCAAACTCTTACGTTTTCGCCTCTCATCTGATACTTTACCTTTCTGATAAAAGTTTGCTTTCATTCAACCTGTCCCAAGGAAGAATTGCCGCTCTAATCCCTTCAGTCAAACTGCTTTGATTTCTTGCCTATCTAAATTTTTTAAACTCCCCTTAATAGGAACAATCTTAAGCACCTCTCTTCTCATAATCTTCTTTCAGATCGTCAGTAGGGGACCCAACGGTACTTCTACCGACGATCTTCTTGCATATCGCCCTGAATCATGGTCTTCCTCCTTTCAGGGTTTCGGTGAAACTCTTGCTATTCCGCTAGACATATCGAAAACTTTTGATAGAGTGTGTTGCAAATTTTAAGTTTCCAAAATGCCACCCTTCGGATTTTATCCTTCTACCTGTGTCTTCACCTCTAATTCTCCCTCTAGCCGCCCTATAGCTGCGATTGTAGATGGCCTCTGTTCTTCTCCTAAAGCTATCAACAGATGGTTCCTCAGGGACTCTGTTCTGTCAACCACTCTTTTCCTTTTATTTATTAATGATCTTTAGTTCGTCCTTCCTCTCCTATTCACTCCTATGACAATGATCCCACACTTAACTTCTCCATCCGCTTACCAGAGCTTCCTTCTCAACAGTCGCACTATGACTCGTGTAGGACGACTATGGAACACCTGACTTCTGAGCTTTCTGTTATCTCTGATTGGGCAAGAGAATACCTTGCGACTTTCATTGGATCAAAACTCGGTTCCTCCGCCTATCGACTCGTCACATGTTTCAACACGACTATAGCCTTGTCTTCAACAATATACACCTCAGTCTTTTCCATTCTCTTAACACCCCCGGCATTTCCTTTCTCGTGATCTTTCCTGTAAAGATCGCATATACTCTCTCTCCAAAACATCTAAGAGGCTAGGTGCAGTGTACTGCCTACACAGTTTCTTAGCCCACGCTCAGTTGGTGCCTCTGTGCAGCAGGGACTTTTTTAAGGAATTTTTACTAGTGGGCCACTTTAAAAAAAAGGGCACATATATCTAAAAAGGGCAGACACCAAGTACTAATACTAATACTAATATACTAATAAAATACTAATCACTAAATAAAATACTAATCACTACCTTATCTTTGGTATCCACAGGTATTCACTATCAATATAAGCAGTAACAGTAAAGTGAAAACCAACACTAAACATCGAGAAAAGCGAAAACGTTACCTCCAGTTCCTCTAAACGCACATAAACAATCTCTCCAACCGCCACAGTCAGTCACTCAGCTGATCGCTCCCATTTTCTTCTCAAGTGTATGGGAAACCTTGCTAGAATCAATATTTTTACTCCAAAACCTAAAATTGACTAGTGGGCCAATAGAATGTGACTAGTGGGCCAAATACAAGCCTATCGAAAAACTCTCTGATGTTCGAATCCCAACGAAGGGGAACATTTTACGCTATTTTTTCTACCTAAAAGATGGACCAATGAAGAAAGAGAAATTTAGAAATTTTAACGGTACAATTGCTGAAAAAGTATTAGAAGATACAGAAAAGCAGTGGATGAAATCAGGAATCGAAACACAACGTGAAGATAAAGTCAAGAAAAAGATTTTAGACCTTTACGATACGAGAATTATAGGACACTCCAAAAAAAAGAAAGGTTCCAATTCCAACAAGGTAAAAGAAGAAAATTTTGTTAGAGACCTTGTCTCCTATTTTTTTATTGCACATAAAGATGCTGAACGCAGAGTTCAAACTGATCGGTTGAGGATAACAGAACAGAAAAAAGAGGATATTGATTTCATAAATGCAATGAAAGAGGGTAGAAAACTTCTTTTGGGATCCGAAGATAAAAAGTATTCAAAAAAGGTTCAAACTAAAAGGAATAGGGAAGAGAATTTCACTTACAAAATGGAGACAGACATGCGAAGAAAAGAACTACAAGAGGCTTCAACTAACGAACTTAACGATGAGATAGACATTGTTGATGAAGATTATTTAGAACTAGATGATAGTGATAATGATGAAAATGTGATTTCAAATTCTGATAAAAATCAAAAAGAAAGCATTCGAAAACGATCACACTAGAACTTCCACGAAACCCATTCAAAAGTAAAAAAATATCTGAAATGGCTGATCGTTTAAATTTATCTTCTGGCCAAAGAACTGCATTTATGGCTGCCATCGCAACAGAGGGGGGGTGTTGATTTGGAGAATATCACGTTGTCTAAAACAAGTACGAGGACAGCAAGTAAAATAGTGCGGCAAGAAAAAGGCGAAGAAATCAAAAGTAATTTTGTATGCCCAAAATTTTGTAATCTTCATTGGGATGGAAAAATTTTGCATGAAGATGATAAAACATTAGGAGTGCTGATATCTGGTGCCCCAGGATATGAAGAGGGAAAGCTCCTTGGCGTTCCAAAAATCGTCGATGGCACTGGCAATACACAAGCGAATGCTACTCATTCTCTAGTAGCTGAATGGAAAGTCGAATCCAATATATATGGTCTTGTTTTTGACACTATGGCGTCCAACACTGTATTATTCCTGACATATGGAAACAAGGTAAAATTATTACACTACTCAAACCAAACAAAAATCCAACAGAACCAGCTTCCTATAGACCCATTACTTTACTATGCACACCTTCCAAAGTAACAGAAAGACTAATCTTACAAATCACCAACCCACACATACCACTATCGCCTACTCAACATGGATTCAGACCTCACCACTCAACCACGACATTACTCACTAACCTCACGCAGCACATCATGGATGGCATCAACTCCAGAAGACCAGCTCAACGTACACTATTAGCAACAATAGACATTAGTAAAGCATTTGATGCTATCCCACGCTTCCCTCTCATAAACAAAATACTCAACACAAACATGCACAATAACACCAAAAGGTGGCTGAGCAACTATCTCTCAGGAAGATACTCACATGTCACATTTAATGGCAAGTCATCCAAAAACAAGCTTTTTCCGAACGGGGTCCCTCAAGGCTCTGTTCTCTCACCAACACTCTTCAACTTATACATGCATGACATTCCAACACCCATAGATAACAAGCTTACCTTATCATCATATGCAGATGATATCACTCTAACATCCACCCACAACAACATCGACACCGCTACAAATAACCTACAAACATACATAAACAGTATACAAGACTGGCTCACACACAACAGACTCAAAGTAGCGCCCACAAAATCAACCATCACCTTGCTTACAAGCAACACAAAAGAACACCAGGTAATTCCACAGCTTACACTAAACAACATCAACATTCCACACACTCACAGAACCAAAATACTTGGTGTCACATACAACACATCATTATCTTTTGCAAACCACATTCAGGACATTAAAACCAAATGTACGTCAAGACTTAACACGCTTAGGGTACTAACAGGCACAAACTTTGGACACCAGCAGGAAACAACATCACTCATATACAAACAATATATTCGCTCAGTTATGGACTATGCTAGCCCATGCTGGGCACCCATTATCTCAAACACACACATAAACACCTTACAAACAATACAAAACAACGCACTTCGTATCACTACAGGATGCACTCAAACAACACCAATAGAACACCTGCACACAGAAACAAAAATACTAAAAGTTAGGGAACATTTAGACATGAGGGGAACACAATTCATGGCAGCAGCGACAACTAACCCACAACACCCTTGCCACTACATGTACAATCATGCACCAACACCTCGCACCATTAAGGTAACACCAGAGAGATATTATAACGAAATACTCCATTCCATACCACGCCCCACAGACATCACACAGTACAGAAAACACATACACACACATCTAACCCACAAAGCACTGACACGACTCGGTCCGAATGCGGTCCTAGGTGCGAAGCCGCCACCCATTAACAGGTCAGAGATCAGCCTGAGCAGATCGGATCGAGTTAACTTAGCACGATTCCGATGTGGACATCACCCAAACTTACGGACATATAAACACAGACTAGACAACTCCATAGACGACACCTGCCACCTGTGCCAAGACACACCACAAACAATTGAACACATTATGACGGACTGTACCGCTCTAGCACAACAACGAACACAACACAACATCACTAGTGCGCTGAACCTCTGGTCCACTCCGGAGAGGGCGATCGGTTACCTGCGTGCCGCCGGCTTGCTCGATCAGGGTGGGCTGATCGGCTAAACAACAACAACAACTCCGGCTTGAAAAATGGTGCCTGTGTAAAATTAGAAGAATTATTAAAAAAAAAACTTTTCTTTTTTGCTTGTAGACACCACATACTGGAAAGAATCTTGCAAGCAGTTAGGTCAAAACTTTTTGGCGATACAAGTAGTCTAAATAATTTAGATTTTAAAAAATTTCAGAAGTTTTGGAATACCATCACCAAAGAAAATTTCAAAAATTCTTGAATTTAAAGATCGATCCTTAAAATCTCGTTGTGAAGATATTAAAAAATTTCTTCAAGAAACGTTGACCCAAAGTTCTGACAAAAAATCATTACCAAGAGAAGATTACGAAGAGTGTGCGGAACTTATGCTTATTCTCTTGGGAGGGACTCCACCTCGTGGTGTGCATTGGTTAAAGCCAGGAGCATATCACCATGCAAGGTGGATGGCGTACATTTTGTATGTGGCTAAAATGTTTGCTTTCAGTGGTCAACTTGGGTACGATTCCAAAAAAATTAAAAATCTTGAACGCTTTTGCATATTCACATCGCTTTTTTATATACAACCCTGGTTATCAGCTACCAATGCAGCTGATTCTGCAATAAATGACCTAAAATTGTGGCACGATTTAAATTCTTATTGTAAAATTGATTCAGATGTGGCCTCAGCAGCTATAAAAACCTTTGAAAGACATTTTTGGTAAATGACAGAAGAGTTAGCTTCATTTTCACTGTTTTCAAGTAAAATTGAGATCTCTGAAAAGCGCCAAATAGCTAAAAAAATTATGAAGATGAAAAGAGTAAACAGTTTTAAAATGGGAGTTCCCACTTTCCTTAAATTAAACTCTTCGACAAAATTAATTTCGCTGATTGGAGTAAACTCTATGTTTCTTTTAAAAACTCTGGAAATAGATATGGAATGGATGACAAAGGACCCAAATGAGTGGAACGTAGATTCTGAATATAAAAAAGCACTTGAATATGTTAGAAGTGTCAAAGTAGTAAATGATCTTGCAGAAAGAACTGTGAAGCTCATTCAAGATTCCTCAAATACATTACCAAGGACGAGCCCCAACGAGAGTGCATGCTTCAGGTTGTAGAGCGCCACAGGAAACTAATTCCTGATTTCAAGAAAGGGACACCAATCCATCTTCTGTAAAATCAAAATAAGATCAAAACGGACTGTTTATAACTGCCAAAAGGAAGAGTCCCACTCCTGCTAAAACAAAAATAAACCTGATGGCTACAGTTATAAACAATTACGCAGGAGTGAGGGGGGCATAAACCTCGGTAAAGGCCAATTTTCATCTAATTTCCCTAGAAATAAGAAGAAATACCAAATTTTAAGCTCGTCTTTGTTTTTGTTTTTTTGCACATATACTTATACTATATCAATGCTTTGTATTTTTAAATCAATTTTAATTAACCCTAATTTATTTTTATGAGGTTTATGTAACTTAATCTTAAGTAATAATACCTACAAATCAGACCTAATTGCATAATTCGAAAATCACAAAACCTCAATTTTACATGAGGCTGGTGGCAAGGCTTAATATGTTAGGATCGAGCTAAATATTCCCAAAAGTATTCAGAAGCATGATAGCAATGGGAAAATAACTGGGGAGCAAATATTCAAAATCATGTTTTTTTTTGGAGCACCTTACTATACATGTACCGATGTGTTGAGTGTTGAAATCTTCTAGCTCATTTCATTGTCGTTATTTTACTGAGGTTATTGCACAAACGAAAACAGATGATAAGAATATGTAATATAACAATGGATACAAAAGGCTACAAACAACAACAATCAGGATGGCTTTACGTGAATATTTGTTTAGGAAGCTCAGATAAAAGATAAAGAGACCTGGTTCCGAGTGAAATTCGACAATACTCTTATGCGGTATAAATGTTTCTAACGGGGATTTAAGACAAAGTAAGCAGCTGGCCTCTTTAAAAGGGTCCGATTGAATTACTTTCAAATACGTTCGTGACATTCCACCCGACAAATTAACTATACGCCTGAATGACAAACGTTTAGTTTCATTAGAATTAAGGTGGTTACCCGCTAATTTGAAAGCAATATTCTGAGTGCCCCTACATTTATGGAAGCAAAATGTTTTTAGGCATCAAGATTATCAAAATCTTTATTCGTTTTTATATATATATATATATATATATATATATAATATATATATATATATATATACACACTAACTTTGCAAACATAAATGGATCATAGGTGAATTAATGGCTACCCCGACTTATGAGCTCAGGACAAATGAGCACCGACAAATAAGCGCCGACAATTGAGCGCCAAGACAATTAAGCGTAAGACAATAGAGCGCAAAACAATAACCTAACCTAACCTAACCTAACCTAACTACATTATTTTTAACATCCTTAACAAATATTTGTTGAAGCTTATTTTGTTTCTTTTATCCAGTTTTTATTTGCTTGCTCTCGCTCAATTGTCTTGGCGCTCTATTGTCTTGCGCTCTTTTGTCTTGCGCTTAATTGTCTTGGCGCTCAATTGTCGGCGCTCATTTGTCGGCGCTCATTTGTCCTGCGCCCAATTGTCGTGTCACGGAAGTAATGATGTAAACAGTTTTTTAAACATGAACTATAGATGATGTGAAAACCTAGTGAAGATGAAGTCCTAGATTAGTTTAAGCGGTGCTTCGGTCAAGACAACTAATCTTTTAAACGTGATGTCGTTCATCGTTCTCTATGCTTTTCCCCCCTTTATTGCGTAATTCTCTGTGATACACTATCTACATATTTTGTCGTGGATAAAACACGATGGTACGACGCCTCAGTAAATATGTAAATAAGCCGTTGCGGGAATCCATACTGTATTTAAAATTGATGATACGGATATTAACATTATATATATACATATATACACTCGTGTGTGTGTGTGTGTGTGTGTGTCTCTATATATACGCAGAATATCAGCCTGATGTGCGAGAATGCTGCTCCCCCTGCAGCTAAAACCAGCGGGGCCACGAACACGACGGAACAGAAAGTACTCGAATGTTTGTTTGTTTCGAAAGACCGTGAAAGTTGATGAGAATTTTTTTTTTTTAAGGAAGGTGAAGATGGATCCTTTTTTAATTTCCTCCCCCCCAAGGAGGAGTGGGCCTCAGAAGGGGCCCTCAAGAGGCAAATACCCTTCATTAAGGACGGTGAGGAACTTAAGGAAGGGGGCCTCCTCATAACGGAGGCGAAAGCCTTCAGGTGGCCCCTCCAGGGGCAAGCTTCAAAGCACCCAAAATTCCTCTAGCCAAATACCATCATACTACTGGATTATAGGCTACATAAGTGCGATAAAGACAATTTGTGGTTACGAACCAACTACATGTCTCTAAGGCGTGAAGCGAAAAGTGTAATAAAAAAGTCCAAGCGCAAATTTGTAATCTCCATAGCTCGTGACGGCAAAGAAAACCCCAAGCGACTCTTTCAATACGTCAACAATAGGAATCCAGTAAAAAGTGTCTTGGGGCCGTTGAAAAATTTTAACGGAGATCTAGTTTCTTAAAACAAGCAAATTGCTACCTTGCTAAACGAATTTTTTACGTCAGTTTTTACTATAGAAGATATAACGAATAACCCTACAGTCATAGACATAATACCTTTTGATAATGGTAATACTTTGGATAATATTGTGGTTAGTGAAAGGGAGGTAATGCGCTATATTGATAAAATGAAAATGTGTAAATCACGGGAGCCGGATTCCATATATCCCATACAACTAAAAGAATTAAAAGAAAGAATTGTTGTGCCGCTAACAAAGACTTTTAATGCGTCTATTTCTGAGGGGTGCATACCAGATAATTTCAAGTTAGCAAATGTAACACCTGTCTTTAAGAAAGGCGATAAAGGTGCAGTGGGAAATTATACGCCAATCAGTTTAACATCTGGGTAAAGATACAGTTTCACGGCTCCATCTAGATTTTTTCCCCGCAGTCGCAGAGGAATACAAAACACTATTGCTTACATTGCAGACGAGTGTTTTTTTATTCTTCCGCGACTTTGGGAAAGAAATTTTAACGGAGCCATGAAAATGAACAAGAAATTGATCGAACCTAACCCAACTAAACTAACCTAATCTAACCAACCTAACCTAACCAACACAATCTTCTCGCGTTAATGATAATTAACTCACGGAGCAGATGGTACACACGTGAATCCTAGACGGCAAAACCTGGACAACGATTACCAACTTGCCAGATTCGTTATTATTAGTTCGTATTTAAACTATTAATAAAAAATACTTTCCGAGATTTTAAAAAACTTTAGCGATGCCATGGTGTTCTGACAGTCTCCAAATATACATATTTATGGTTTTTATGACTAAAATATCGGTATTCGTGGCGCCGTGAAACAGCATATTTACCAACGTCTGTTGTAGGTAAGCTAATGTAATCAATAATTAAGGATCATATAGTTGAACACTTAGAATTGCATAACTTGGTTAGAAATACGCAGCACGGTTTTAGGCGAAACAAATCTTGCTTAACTAATCTTTTAGATTTTTTTTCAAAGCGTGGTTGAAGTTTACGATAGTCATCGGGCGGTTGATGTAGTGTACTTAGATTTTCAAGAAGCGTTTGACACCGTACTGCACAAAAGACTCATTGAGGAAACTAAGGCTCATGAAATCAGGGGTGTAGTAATAAACTGGATACAAGAGTGGTTACGAGGTAGGAAACAGAGGGTGGTCGTTGATGGAGCGGAGTCATGTTGGGCTAATGTAGCGAGTGGCGTTCCTCAGGGTTCTGTATTGGGCCCCTTGCTTTTTCTTATATATATTAACGATTTAGATGTCGGCCTAGTCAGTACAGTTTCAAAGTTTGCGGATGACACGAAGTTGGGTGGTAGGGCGATTAATGACTAAGAGCTGGGTAACATTCAATAAGATCTGAATAAAATCGTTGATTGGTCAATCACATGGCAAATGAAATTTAACGTCGATAAGTGCAAAATTTTACATATAGATTCGCGTAAGAGAAATTTTGCGTATAGTATGTCCGGGAAGGAATTAGCTAGCGTATAGCAGGAAAAAGATTTAGGAGTTATAGTCACTGGTGATTTAAAAGTGGCGAAATAAAGTACAGCAGCGATGAATAAGGCGAACAAAGTGCTAGATTCTATAGCTCGGAATTTGGAGCACAAATCGCGCGATATTATCGTTACTCTTTATAAATCATTAGTTAGACCCCATTGGGAGCACGCGATCCAATTTTCGAATCCGCATTCGAAAAATAAAGACAAAATCGAAAGAGTTCAAAGACAAGCAACTAAGATGATTCCGTCGCTTAGGTCGAAGTCGTACGAGGATAGGCTTAAGGAGTTAAAACTGACTACACTCGAGAGTAGGAGGCTAAGGAGTGATCTAATCCAGGTTTTCAAAATTATGAATGGACTCGATAACGTAGATAGAAATAGCTTTTTCGAAATACCTCAATATAATAGGACTAGAAATAACGGGTGTAAGTTGACAAGTAGAAGGTTCGAGACAGCAGTTGCCAAAAAACGTTTTTACGCATAGAATAGTAAATAGCTGGATTAGTTTGCCAGTACGGGTAATTAGTAACACGTCTATAAACATGTTAAAAATCGATTAGACACATATGTTGATAGATTGGGTATAGTTTAAGGTAGTAAAATTAGGTCTTTGTGGTTCAGAACCACGTAAAATTGTAGGTCCTCTCCGCCACCACGGAGGACATGCACAATACACAATTACGGACACAGTTAGGTAGACCAGCCATGAGTGGATCCTAAGGTCTTTGCTGGTTTGAAACATTATAGCATTATAACATTAAAACATTATTTATATATATATATATATATATATATATATATATATATATATATATATATATATAAAATATATATAACCTTACCTTACAACCTTACAAAGGTTCCGCGCCATGATTTCTCATTTCGCGAAGGTCAAGCTTGTCGCCCCTCCTCTCGAGTTGGCCTGGTGAAGTAGTGAGTTGGATTCTTGCGCTCTCCACCTCACATAGCCAGGTACGCCCGGCTCATCTGGGATTGTTCTGAGCCAGGCGTCTAGTCTTCTTTTGAAGATTTCCACTGCAACTCCCTTCGTGTTTCTTAGGTCTTTGGGCAACTGATTAAACAGTTTTGGTCCTCTCACTACAAAACTATTTTCTTTCAGGGTTAAGGATGTTCCCTGTCTCGCCTTCAATTTGGGAATACGACACAGTCTACCGCTTCTACTTTCCATCGTTGTTTGGGGAGTTATGGGATTCAGAGTAAGATTAGGGACTAGTTTCTCCATTATTTTCCAAGTGTAAATAATGGTGTATCTCTCTCTTCTCCTTTCCAGTGAATATAGGTCTAGTTCTCGTAACCTTTCCCAGTAATTTAGTTCTTTGCACCCATTGATCTTGGCTGTGAAGCTTCTTCGGATCCCCTCCAGCTGTCTAATGTCTTCTTTTTTATATGGGGAAGTTAGGACCGAGCAGTATTCTAATTTGGGTATGATAAGGGTTTTCAGTAGAGGAATCATTACATTCCTATCCCTTCGTTTAAAGGTTCTCAATATCTGACCCGTTATTCTCTTTGCTCTGTTTACTGCAATCCTATTTTGTGTTTCAAATTTCGCATCATCTGTCATTACAACCCCTAAATCTTTTGCTCTGGAATTTCTCTGAATTTCCTGTCCATTTGGGGTATAATATTCCATGCACTTTAGGTCTTCTCTTTTTCCGTACCGTAATAGCTGAAATTTCTCGGTGTTAAACTTCATATTGTTGTCTTCAGTCCACTTGTAGATTTTGTTTATGTCGGTTTGTAAAGATCCTATGTCTTCTGGGTTTCTTATTTTTCTACTGATCTTTGTGTCATCCGCAAAGGATGTTACTGTGCTGTCTCTGGTAACGTCCTCATCTATGTCAGTTAGCATGATTATGAAGAGTAGTGGAGCTAATACTGTTCCTTGTGGTACCGAGCTGAGGACCTCTGATTCTGATGAAGATACTCCTTGTACTGTAACGACTTGCCTCCGCTCACTAAGGAAATTATATATCCATTTCCCTACTTTTCCTGTTATTCCCATATATTTCAGTTTATGTATTATGATTCCGTGGTCACACTTGTCGAACGCTTTAGCAAAGTCTGTGTATAGTACATCATAGTTTTCATTACTTTCAAGTGAATCAATATTGTTGTTGTAGTGTTCCATTAGTTGTGATAGGCATGATCTGCCTGATCGAAACCCGTGTTGGTTACCATTGAATTTTTTCTGAGTTTCCAAAAAGTCATACATTTTCTGTCTAACTATTCTTTCAAATATTTTAGTGAGATGAGATGTAAGCGACACTGGCCTATAGTTTTTGGCCTGGGATCGATCTCCTCCTTTAAATATTGGGACTATGTTCGCGCTCTTTAGGATGCCCGGTATTTCTCCCGTGTCTAATGATCGTCTCCATATCCAGTATAGGGGCTCAGCGATTGCATTCTTGCAGTTTTTGATCAGTGTGGCATTCCATTTATCCGGTCCTGCCGCTGTGTGTGTTTTTAGTTTCCCTATGGCTTGTGTAATATCATCCGTCGTGAAGTCGAAATCCGTTATACTTTCCCCTTGTGGTTCTTCTTCAAAGAACGCGTTTCTATCGCAAATCAATTTGTCAGTTTTGGGGATACTGAAAGATGATTCATACTGAGCTTTTAATATTTCAGATACTTCTGTTAGATCATCAGATAAATCACTGTTCTCATTTTTTAAAGGTCCGATAGTCGCTTGGTTTTTCGACTTTCTTTTTGCGAAATTATAGAAGTACTTTGAGTTAACCTTTATCGCTTCTATAGCGTCATCTTCTTCTTTTTCTGTATGCTTCTCGATTTGTTCCTGTATGACGACATCGATACTTTGTAGTTTATCATTTAATATTTTTCTGATGTTATCTTTACAATTACTTAATTTTGCAGTCACTCTTTTTCTCTTTCGGAACAATGCCCTCTTTTGTCTTTCGAACCTGCTTCTCTTTCCTCTTTGTTGTATCTTTGGGACATGTTTTTCCACAATTTCTAACGTCTTCTCCTCTAACGTCAATAGCATCTCTTCCGTTGTCTTGGCCTCGAAAATGGTTTTCCAATCTATTACTTCCATGCTGGATGTCACATCTTCCCAGTTTATAGCTTTGGAGTGAAAATTAAAAATTTCGAATTTGCTTCGTTCTGTTGTGCGTAGTCTTTCCTTTCCTGTTGCCTTTATATTAGTTGTTATTTCAATGATATTGTGGTCTGATATCATAGTTGGGTATATTTCTACATTATCAATTAGATTACTGTTGTTTGTGAATACCAAATCTAGGCAGTTGTTTTTTCTTGTTTTCTGTTATTTCTTGTGTTAACATAAATTCATCAGCTAAAGCTAGTAGCATTTTTACCTGCTCCTGGTCTTCTCGTGTGCCCCCCTTGTCCTGGTGGATACATATATTTTTTCCTATCCTTTTATATTTCATGAATGGGAAATTAAAATCACCACAGAGAAAAATATTTGGGGTTGGAGAGTGTAGATCTTTTACTAAGTTTCTTACCTCTGTAACGGAATCTGAAAAGTTTGAGGTTGGCGTGTTTGGGGGTCTGTACATTACAATTAGTACCATATTTAATTTTTCAATTTTTTCTGCTGCACATTCTACGTAGTTGTTTGAGGTACTTATAACCATTTCTGCTATGTGCCTTTCGCGTGTGTAAATAGCACATCCTCCTTTACGTCTCACTGTTCTGTCGGCTCGGAGGATGTTATAGTTGTCAATTTGTATTTCTTTTTTGTCAATACAGGACTCACAATTTTCACAATTCGCCTGGCAGTCCTTTAGATGAGTTTCCATGAGGCATGCAAAGTCTGCTCCGGCTTCTTGCATGAGTCCTTTCAGGTATGCAACTCTGTTCGTGGACTGGTTTGATTTAAGGCCCTGTATGTTGGCTAGGATTATTTTTATTTTTATTTATTTTTTTTTTTCTCTTTCTTTTTCGCATACAGGTGGTTCCGCTTTGTTTTCCGATGGGGGTGCCGGTTTCGTTGCCTTGTGGTCCTCTGAGAATTTACCTCTTTTTATCTTTGTCGGTAACTGTTGTCCCGATAACGCATGAAGTGTCTTTGTTCGTACCTTCTGTCTGGCTCTCGGATTTCTATATTTATATTTGTCAGCTGGTTTTGTAATTGCTGGAGAGTATTTAGCAGCTGAAATGTGTTGGCTGCGTCTAAAAAATTTCCACTCTTCTTTGATGTTCGTTTTTTCTGTTCCCTCGGTGCATTCCTTTGAGGGTGGTGGTATCGGCATTTTTTTCCGTATTTGCAACTCCCATATCTTTCATAAGTGTTGCAGACCGTGAGATGGTGGAACATGCATTTCTTATCAAACTTGCAATATCCACTTGTGTAATGCATTTTGCATAATGTGGGATGTGCATATATGCATTGCCCATCCCGATATCTGCAGTTTCCTTTCGCGTAGTATCTGCATACGATATTTTCTACGCTTCTGCATATATATATATATATATACATTATGTATTTATATATACTATATATATACACATATGTAGTATGTATATATATATATATATATATATATATATATATATATATATATATAAACTATATATAAATGTAAAAAATGAACAATGAATAACACTAGGCAACAAAGATTTTGTTACAGAAGACCAAATAGGTGCTACTAGCTAATTTCGGTATGCTGATTTCAAATCTATAATTAGATTTTTTCTATCACGTCTAGATTTTGTGTAAAATGCAAATCACTTTTAGTAAAATTTTCTACCACGTCCAGATTTTGGTTTTAATCGGCTTAATGCCAGTAATATGAAACTTGCTTTTCAAGGTTAAAGCAATTTTTTTTGCCAACTATATACAAATTCGAACAATTTTGATAAATAAAATTTATCCCAAGTTGGCAACACTGAGTCAAGAGCATAGTAACGGGCAACGGCCCAACGGTCAGTCGCTACGTGACAGTCAAGCAGAACGGTTGTTGAAGCTCTCTGCTGATGAGCAAGTGACAGGTTGTGGTGACTTGTGTGTTTTTATAGCATTTGTTTTGTACTACGGTGTGTATTTCTTTTTATTTTGCACATCGTAATAATTACTTTCTACGTTTTTTCAGATATTGTATGGTAATTCAAAATGGCATCAAATAGACGTGCTTGTGTAAATCACCCAGACAACTTCTGCTTTGTCTGTGGACAATATACCCCTAAGCCACAACGTAGAAACATAACAACAAAAATTAAACTTGCCTACAAGTGTTATTTTGACTGTAAGTTAGGAGACCAACAGAGGGACTGGGCACCACATATTTGCTGTGCACAGTGCAATGCAATGTTAATAGCTTGGATGAATGGTAAAAGAAAAGCTATGCCGTTCTCAGTCCCCATGGTTTGGCGTGAGCCGAAAAATCACTTCAATGATTGTTATTTTTGTTTGACAAAGATTGCTGGTTTCACAAAGAAAAACAAATCAAAGATCACGTACCCAAACTGCGAATCAGCAATGAAACCAGTACCACATGATGAAACAAATCCACCACCAGTTCCACCAGCAACGATAACAGACAGCAGTTCATTTGAAGATTCTGCTAGTGATATAGAAACAGGGAAAGATGGCATAATGTTCCAGATGCAAATATTTCCCCACATTTGTTAAGTCAAGCGGAGTTAAATGACTTAGTGCGCGATTTGGAATTACCAAAAGAAAAGGCAGAGTTGCTTGGTTCAAGACTTCAAGAATTTAATCTTCTCCAACCAAACACCAAAGTTTCCCATTTCCGCCATCGCCATTTGCAGTTTTCATCATTTTACTTACAGGAAGAAAACGTTTGTTTCTGCCACGATATCAGTGGTCTGATGCAAGGGATTGGCTGTCGCTATGATCCAAAAGAATGGAGACTGTTCATTGACTCTAGTAAAGCTAGCCTTAAAGCTGTATTACTGCACAACGGCAATGAAAAACCTTCAATACCTGTAGCACATGCCACTGGCCTTAATGAGACTTATGAATCGATGAAACTGCTGCTAAGACTCATCAAATATAAGGACCACACATGGAATATTTGTGGCGACCTTAAAGTTGTATCATTACTTCTTGGGTTACAGTTGGGCTACACAAAGCATATGTGCTTTTTGTGTCTATGGAACAGCAGAGATGACAAGAACCACTACAAAAAACATGATTGGCCATCTAGAACTGAACATGTTGTTGGTAAATACAATGTGAAACACCCAGCACTTATTGACCCTCAGAAAGTACATCTTCCACCACTTCACATTAAACTTGGCCTTATGAAAAATTTCGTGAAGGGTATGGATCATCAAGGTAGTGGTTTCCAATATTTAAAGGATAAATTCAAAGGAATATTGACAGATGCTAAGCTAGAAGCTGGAGTTTTCACTGGACCACAGATCCGCAGTGTCATCCACGACTCATCGTTTCCATCTAACCTAAATGAGAATGAACTAGGAGCATGGACATCTTTCGTTGAAGTTGTCAAAAATTTTCTTGGAAACCACAAAGCTGAAAACCACCGTAAACTCGTAGAAAACATGCTTAAATCTTATGAAATAATGGGATGCAGAATGTCTTTGAAAATTCATTTTTTACATTCTCATCTTGACTTCTTCCCGGCCAACCTTGGGGCTGTAAGTGACGAGCATGGTGAGCGCTTCCACCAACAGATCTCAGTTATGGAAAACAGATACCAAGGTAATTTCAACCCAAATATGATGGGAGATTATTGTTGGTTCCTGCAGAAGGAGAGCTCGTCATCCTACAAGCGACAAAGGAAGAGGACACACCAAAGTTTCACTTAAGAACAGGAATTTGCCTTTCAGTAGTAACAACAAAATACTAACGCGCTTTGGGTGGATGGTTGGGCGCAGGGGTGGTAACTCCGCCAGCGGAATTCCGCTGTCTGTCTTAAGCCAGAATAAAGGAGGAAAGACATCCCTGTTCACTAATTATTTAAGTATGCTTAACATAAAACGTGGCACGGAAAAGTAGCTTAGACGGCTTTCGTAATAGAAGCGGGTGAGAAAAAAAATGAAAAATAGGGGTTTTCGGTTACACAAAATCTGGACGTGATAGAGAAATTTTGATATCAGATCTGAAATCAGCATCACCGCTTTAGTAGGAATCAGTAGTTCACTTGTCTGTAACAAAAAAAAAGTTGAAATTTGTTGCCTAGTGTAATCAATATTCATTTTTACATAAGAACCAAAATCGCTTAACGCGAGTTTGGATAATAATTTTACTTGCAGCTTTCTACTTTTGTTTGTGTCATAACCTTACGATCTACCATTTCTATGGTTTAGTCGTATCTATTTTCCATTTTTCATTGTTATAGAATTTATTATAATTAATTATGATTGTCTTCCATCTCATCCTCGACCCTAGATTATGCATACACATTGCATGTAACAGGATTGGAACCCGCAGTTGTACTTCTTAGTCATTGATACCCACTCTTTGTCTCTAATTCGTTCATGTAAATCTTCCTGATAATGATTTGTACTATACGTACAAATTCAATAACTATGACGTCACATTTTCCCGTCATTAATTTCCCTTCATTATATCTCTAGTACGCAATGTATGAAAATTCTTTATCATCATAATAAAAACTGTACACTCTATAGAAGTCATTATTTATATGTTATGGTATAAATATAACTATTATTCGACCATATCCCCGCCCCCATACGTCCATATTTTATCTTGATCATTATCCCATATAAATTTTATTAAATATTCATTTTTACTCGTGTCAATCTATGAAATGCAAAACTTCATGCCTTCGTTCGAAAACGCAAAAATACGTTCTCGTATTATTTTTTTCATTATTATTTTTTATTATATCACCTCCCGCATTGAACTCGAAAATGCTTAGTAAGTTATCAAATTCCGCTAACTGGCAGAATCGAACGCTTCAAAGATAAAAAAAGTCTCCTTTCGCTCGATTCGAATTTATAACTTTATCATGCGTTATGTTATATCATGTGTGTCATGTTTCATGTACTTGTGTTGTACTAATAACCAAATATAATAACCATTAGTGATGTAGGTCACATCCGCATCCGCATCCGCGGAACATCCGCACATTTTCTCGCATCCGCATCCGCGTCCGCATCCGCACTTTGGACTGCGGATGTCGTGCGGATGTGGACCGTTGAGATAAAACGTCATTAATAAGCGGAAATTATGAAATTCTACTATATTAATAGAACTAGTTCATTGTGCGCAAAAGTGATGCAAGCGACAAGCCGAGAGGCTGTTCTTGTATGAAGTTACTCTCTTGCAACCTACTTAGATCCACGTTACAAAGCGAAGTTATTTTCACCTAGTACATTAGAACGAGTTAAATCATCACTTGGCAAAGCAGTTGAAGAGCTTCAATCTCTTGAATCTGTCGCTTCGCCACCCACCAAAAGAATAAAAGTTTCAGTGACAGAACCAACACCTTCAACAAGCAAATCTATCACAGAATCTGTCTCTCAGTTTCTTGAGTCAAGCAGCAATGACGAGACCTACGCGATGTCAAAAGATGTAGTAAAAATGATCGAGAGCTATCACCAAGAAAAACGCCTGACTGCATGTGACAATCCTATTAGTTGGTGGAAAAATACGCAGAATATCTATCCATACTTGAGTAAACTTGCAAGGAAACATTTAGCCTGTCCTCCAACAAACGTACCAAGCGAGAGATTATTTAGCAGTGCTGGATTAATATATGATGAAAAGAGAAACAGACTGGCAGCAGAAAAGGCAGAAAAATTAATGTTCCTAAAGCATAACCTTCCTATAATTAAGTTTGAACATTAAACGATGAACATCTTAGTTTACTTTATTTTAATTACTCATTTATAAATATGCCTAATAAAACTTTAAACTTAATATAAATAGTTATCAAGCTAATTAAAGATCTCTTTCTATAAGGGTGGAGGTTGGGGAAAGAGGTCGGTGGGGTGCATTTGAGTTGGGTTCACGTCCCGCATCCTGGTAACACAATTATGGTTTCTAATTGTGGCTGAAACTCAACAAAATATAACGAATTTATTTGCAGACGAATTCACTAATTGATTTCTATATTAGTTAGATGCTTGATATTATTTTATATGTTCAGAGAAAAGTACAGCAATTATTGTACAATTAATCAATTATACTACATTATAGCTACAGCTCTCTCTATATAATAACTTATTATATACGTTAAACACAACAAATCTCGAATATATCCTAAAAAATAACGAAAATGTAGACATCCGCATCCGCATCCGCATCCGCGGATGTTGAAATCAAACATCCTCATCCGCATTCGCATCCGCGGATGTGAAAAAAATGACATCCGCAACATCACTAATAACCATATAGTATAACCATATAGTATAACCATCTAGTATAACCATATAGTATAACCATATAGTATAACCATATATAAATATATAAAAACACTAAGAATGGTAAACGACGTAATGTACTTTAATGAAACTGTACTTAATGATGTAATGTACTAAATGACGTAGTCAATGTACTTTAATGGAATTGTAGTTAACGATAATAAATGAATTAATTGGTAATTATAATCATAGTTACAGTAGACCAAAATTACAATGTACTCAATGTCCGACCCGACATTATGTCGCCATAAGGAATGTAGAATCGGCGATACTGTTATTTTTTTTATTATTATTTTTCCGTTGGAATAAATTTTGATGTGCTTTCTACTTTGCCAAATAATTGATGACCTGTTGTTTTTTAAAATCTCATAATCATTTTTTTAGATTTAGCTTAATAATGAATCCTGAGTAACTTTTGCCATGTCATGTTTTGTATACATTCTTTCTTCGTTATAAAAGATGAAGTCATGTCTTGTCTAAGCATTTAATTGTAAATCTTAAACCTTTAATTTTTACTCATATGCATATTTTAGTGTAAAGATGCATAGTTCAATTTCCACTTTTAGTTAACTTGGCAGAGCATGATAACATCAGATCTGAAAATATGCAATTTAAGATAAAAATATGGCTTCATCTTCAAATATCTTGTTTATTCGTTTAAACCTTAACACAGCTAAAAGATTTACTTTATTGTCAAATATTGTGCAAAAATAATGCAGCCTCTTCAACATTTAATAATGATGATGTTAGTAGAATCGGGGTATATAAACCCCACCAATTTCTTCCATGTTTATTCTGATTCCAACTACGAGGCTGAGCATTACCTGTAACAGTTTTAGGAGTAAAACACAGTAAGAAAAAGTCTTTATCTTCTCCTTCGAGCCGTGCTCTCTTCAGAAAACTTAGTCATTAGAATCTCCCGATAAGTTACAAGAAGAATCGGGGAGAAACCTCACAAAATTTAATAAGCCTCTCAGAATTCTCCCAGCCACTAAAGAAGAACTCGGAGAGTAGTATAGAAGAAACTACTGCAAGTAACAGATCCGTTGCTGCCTCCTAACCAGAACCCCCGTCGACTCCGAACCACCCCAGGGCCATAGACGGAGGGGTTAACAAATTGTGGCGACCCTGCCAGGATAAAAAGAAGATTTTAAGAAAAAGATTTTTAGAAGATTTTTAAAAGAAGATTTTTAGAAGAAGATTTTAAGAAGAGGATCTTAACAAGTGGCCACTCTTTGGCCAAGATAGAAATTACCCTGCATCAGGATAAAACCAGTTGACCGGCGTGTCACGACTTCTAGTTCGTAACATCCACCCTTGAACCGGTGTGTCACGACTCCAAGTTCTCCACGCCTAGTTTTCATCCAAGAAGAAGTAGCCAGCAAGACGTCTTCAGGACACGTCTCAAGGATTTCCCCATAGAAAATTTTGTTAAGTACAGTTTTTTTTTTAAGTAATTTGTAAACATTTGAAAAGTCAGTATTATTAACAGTTAATATTTAGTATGGAGCCAGAATTAACACAAAACACAGTGAACACTTCAGACACTAGTGATACATTTTTTTTTTCGTGAAACAGTAATTTTCACAGAAGTTAATTGTCACAGAGTTAATTGTCACAGAGTTAATTGTCACAGAGTTAATTGCCACAGAGTTAATTGCCACAGAAGTTAAAAGTCACAGAAGTTAAAAGTCACCGAAGTTAAAAGTCACAGAAGTTAAAAGTCACAGAAGTTAATTTCAGAGAGTTAATTTCAGAGAGTTAATTTCAGAGAGTTAATTTCACTTATTTTCACTATTATATTCAGTATAGAATAATTTTATTTTATGTATCAAACATAATAGTATCGTACCTTCGTGTACATTCGAGTGAAATGTTGTTTACATTTTATATTTTTGTTTGCAAATTTTTTCAAATTATTGAATTGAATTGACTTGCAAATTAAGAAAGAGAGTGTTTATAGAGAGTTTATAGATTTAGAGAGATACTTGAAGTAATTTTGAAGTCAGTTTTTGAAGTCAGAAGGTTGCGCCAAAAGGGACAACCGCCCCAGAGATTTATAGAAATACTTGACAAGCGTTCAAGTTAGACAGTTTAAGTTTCAAGATACTTGACAAGCGTTCAAGTCAGACAGTTTCAGAATACTTGATAGAGTTCAAGTTAGTTTCAGAATACTTGATAGAGTTCAAGTTAGTTTCAAGAATACTTGATAGAGTTCAAGTTAGTTTCAAGAATACTTGATAGAGTTCAAGTTAGTTTCAAGAATACTTGATAGAGTTCAAGTTAGTTTCAAGAATACTTGATAGAGTTCAAGTTAGTTTCAGAATACTTGAGAGAGTTTTATTCCAAGTCAGAGAGTTTTATTCCAAGTCAGAGAGTTTTATTCCAAGTCAGAGAGTTTTATTCCAAGTCAGAGTTTAAGTCCCAAGTTATTTCAATGCAGTCAATTGAATTCAACTTTTTCTTTGTAATTTAAGAAAATTTAATTTAAGAAAATGTAATTTAAGAATTTAATTCAACCTTTTTTTTTGTTGAAAACAAAAAAGAATTAAATTCAACCTGAATGGACCGGTTTGCGTCTTTAGTTTAACCTTTTTTTTTGTTTGTTTGTAAGAAGGAAATTTACCGATTTGTCTTTTCTTTTCATGCCATTGTTGCGTGTATAAATATAATAGTTGTGTAATAATTAATTAATCAATCTTGTCCCAATGACTCCTTTTAAATTACTATGCTGAGGAACATGCCGTCCCTCCATGTTGTTTGAACTCTTTAAATTTTTTTCTAAGTAGTGTGACAAGCAATCTTTTTTTAAAAAAAAAGAGCAAAGTGCTCACGAAAGACGTATTGTCAATTTCAGACTTATACCCCCCGCTTAGTCACTCAATTCCCCCGAATGTAGTACTCCAAACTTTGTTTTTATTTTATTTTAACACCCCCAACCCCAGTTGAACTGTGTCAACCAGAGAAATGGTTCAACCGTGGTTAATTCCTCTTTGGTACGATGGAACATAACCTCAATTTATGTTAAGTTGTGTTTTTATATTTTTTAGAATATTATAAAATTATGTTTAGCTCATTGAAATGCATAATTGATTTATATTTTTAATTTGTATTCTTAATTTTCTTAATTCAATTATCGTACCGATACTTCTGGTTAATGTTAATGGTTATATAGTTCATATATAGCTAGGAATGTTACTAGTCGAATTTAATTCCATCTTCAAAATTTAATTTTTAATACCGCTAGATTTAATTTCATTACTTGTAAGGTCCTCTAAGTACGTTTTTTTATTACCTTAATATACGTGTAACTGATTTAATTACGTAAAATCGATAATCCTAATTGAATTCTATTACTTTTCATACATATTCGAATTCATTTTCTTTCCGCACTTCAAGTCACTTTCACATGAAACTTATATGCATACACCATCATTAATACTACCTGTAATTTAGAATTTTATAATAATTGACCTTGAGCTTAAAGGATTTTATAATAATAATAATAATAATGATAATAATAATAACAATAACTGACTTAAACATAAAAGATTTTATAACCCTAAACCCATCTTAAATTATTATACATTATTTTTGAAACTTTGTTAATTCAAAAACCTTCCAAATCCCTACACATACACACGCATGTATGCACACTATATATACTATATATACAAACTTTATGCTAAAATCATTGTAGATCATAATAAACTATTTCATTGCGTGTAAGTGCTAAATATGCTATTTATAGTCTTAAGCATTTTTGCTAACTATATATAAATTTTTGCTCAGGCATTTATTCAGTTAATTTAACAATCCTCTCAGCTAATCTGTCCCTCAAAATTATAAGATACACACTTTGTATCTAATACACACACATACACACTAGACCACAGGTCTATACATCATGCACTACGTAATCCGATTTTTACCTACAATAGTCAATAAAAAATTAGTTTATAGATTGTACGATTTACGTTTTTCCCTTTTTATCTACTACTCATTATGTATGTAATTTTTCCCACAGAAAAATAAAAGTTTGTAAAAAAATTTAACTATCATTCTTTGTCTAACTTAATTGTTTGTCTAAATTAACGTATTAATCATTTTATTCTGTTTGCATAAAATTAATGTTTTAATCTTTGAATTTTTATATTTTATAATAGCCTCTGAGCGAGTGTCATGTTAAAAATTTGATTACTCTGCATTACACTCAACCACGCGAAATCGTTCTGTATAAAATTTGTATTGTAAAGAAAAATTCGTCATCTAACTTGAATTAGTTAGGATGTTATTCTCTTAATTCTATTGTATGAATTGTACCCTATTATATTATTGTATAAATATCATTTTTAAAGGGGAGAGCAATGTAAAAAATGAACAATGAATAATCAATATTCATTTTTACATAAGAACCAAAATCGCTTAACGCGAGTTTGGATAATAATTTTACTTTTAGCTTTCTACTTTTGTTTGTGTCATAACCTTACGATCTACCATTTCTATGGTTTAGTCGTATCTGTTTTCCATTTTTTATTGTTATAGAATTTATTATAATTAATTATGATTGTCTTCCATCTCACCCTCGACCCTAGATTATGCATACACATTGCATGTAACAGGATTGGAACCCGCAGTTGTACTTCTTAGTCATTGATACCCACTCTTTGTCTCTAATTCGTTCATGTAAATCTTCCTAATAATGATTTGTACATACGTACAAATTCAATAACTATGACGTCACATTTTCCCGTCATTAATTTCCCTTCATTATATCTCTAGTATGCAATGTATGAAAATTCTTCATCATCATAATAAAAACTGTACACTCTATAGAAGTCATTATTTATATGTTATGTAGTATAAATATAACTATTATTCGACCATATCCCCGCCCCCATACGTCCATATTTTATCTTGATCATTATCCTATATAAATTTTATTAAATATTCATTTTTACTCGTGTCAATCTATGAAATGCAAAACTTCATGCCTTCGTTCGAAAACGCAAAAATACGTTCTCGTATTATTTTTTTCATTATTATTTTTTATTATATCACCTCCCGCATTGAATTGAACTCGAAAATGCTTAGTAAGTTATCAAATTCCGCTAACTGGCAGAATCGAACGCTTCAAAGATAAAAAAAAGTCTCCTTTCGCTCGATTCGAATTTATAACTTTATCATGCGTTATGTTATATCATGTGTGTCATGTCTCATGTACTTGTGTTGTACTAATAACCAAATATAATAACCATATAGTATAACCATATAGTATAACCATCTAGTATAACCATCTAGTATAAACATATATTAGTATAACCATATAGTATAACCATATATTATAACCATATATAAATATATAAAAACACTAAGAATGGTAAACGACGTAATGTACTTTAATGAAACTGTACTTAATGATGTAATGTACTAAATGACGTAGTCAATGTACTTTAATGGAATTGTAGTTAACGATAATAAATGAATTAATTGGTAATTATAATCATAGTTACAGTAGACCAAAATTACAATGTACTCAATGTCCGACCCGACATTATGTCGCCATAAGGAATGTAGAATCGGCGATACTGTTGTTATTTTTTTTATTATTATTTTTCCGTTGGAATAAATTTTGATGTGCTTTCTACTTTGCCAAATAATTGATGACCTGTTGTTTTTTAAAATCTCATAATCATTTTTTTAGATTTAGCTTAATAATGAATCCTGAGTAACTTTTGCCATGTCATGTTTTGTAGACATTCTTTCTTCGTTATAAAAGATGAAGTCATGTCTTGCCTAAGTATTTAATTGTAAATCTTAAACCTTTAATTTTTACTCATATGCATATTTTAGTGTAAAGATGCATAGTTCAATTTCCACTTTTAGTTAACTTGGCAGAGCATGATAACATCAGATCTGAAAATATGCAATTTAAGATAAAAATATGGCTTCATCTTCAAATATCTTGTTTATTCGTTTAAACCTTAACACAGCTAAAAGATTTACTTTATTGTCAAATATTGTGCAAAAATAATGCAGCCTCTTCAACATTTAATAATGATGATGTTAGTAGAATTGGGGTATATAAACCCCACCAATTTCTTCCATATTTATTCTGATTCCAACTACGAGGCTGAGCATTACCTGTAACAGTTTTAGGAGTAAAACACGGTAAGAAAAAGTCTTTATCTTCTCCTTCGAGCCGTGCTCTCTTCAGAAAACTTAGTCATTAGAATCTCCCGATAAGTTACAAGAAGAATCGGGGAGAAACCTCAAAAAATTTAATAAGCCTCTCAGAATCCTCCGAGCCACTAAAGAAGAACTCGGAGAGTAGTATAGAAGAAACTACTGCAAGTAACAGATCCGTTGCTGCCTCCTAACCAGAACCCCCGTCGACTCCGAACCACCCCAGGGCCATAGACGGAGGGGTTAACATATATATATATATTATATACTATATTTACTGTATACACTATATATATATATATATATATATATATATATATATATATATGAAAATTATTCACGAAAGTAACACGTGAAAAGTATTTATGATGAATAGAACCACGAAGGAAAGGAAACACAGATGGTGCTCAAGCGCTTTCGTCAGTGTTCCTGAGGATGTCATCAGACGAAAGCGCTTGAGCACCATCTGTGTTTCCTTTCCTTCGTGGTTTTATTCATCATATACGTATATATACTGTATATATACACACACACATATACATTATGTATTTATATATACTATATATATACACACATATGTAGTATTTAGATATAGATATATATATTATATATATACACATATGTAGTATTTATATATAGAAATATATACCATATATATATATATATAGATATATATATATACATATATATAGTGTATATATATATATAATAATCTTATAATGTTATAATGTTTGAGACCAACAAAGACCCAAGGATCCTCTCATGGCTGGTCTACCTAACTGTGTTCGTAATTGTGTATTGTGCATGTCCTCCGTGGTGGCGGAGAGGACCGACAATTTTTCGTGGGTTCCGAACTACAAAGACTTAATTTTACTACCTTAAACTATACCCAATCGATCAACATATGCATCTAATCGATTTTCAAACATATTTATAGACATGCTACTAATTACTTCCACCGGCAAACTATTCCAGCTATTTACTATTCTATGCGTAAAAAGGTTTTTGGCAACTGCTGTCTCGAACGTTCTGCTGGTCAACTTACACCCGTTATTTCTAGTCCTATTATATTGCGATATTTCGAAAAATCTATCTCTATCTACGTTATCGAACCCATTCATAATTTTGAAAACCTGGATTATATCACCGCTTAGCCTCCTAGTCTCGAGTGTAGTCAACTTTAACTCCTTAAGCCTATCCTCGTACGACTTCGACCTAAGCGACGGAATCATCTTAGTTGCTCGTCTTTGAACTCTTTCGATTTTGTCTAAATCTTTTCGCATATGCAGATTCGAAAATTGGATTGCATACTCCAAATGGGGTCTAACTCATGATTTATAAAGAGGAACAATAATATCGCGCGATTTGTACAAAAAATTCCGAGCTATAAAACCAAGCACTTTGTTCGCTTTATTCACCGCTGCTGTACTTTGTTTTGCTACTTTTAAATCACCAGTGACTATAACTCCTACCTCTTTATCTTGCTCTACGCTTGCTAACCCTTTCCCTAACATAAATTTTCACTTATCAACGTTAAATTTCATTTGCCATGTGACTGACCAATCAATGATTTTATTCAGATCTTCCTGGATATTACCTCTATCTTCGTCATTAATCGCCCTACCAGCCAACTTCGTGTCATCCGCAAACTTTGAAATTGTACTGACTATGCCGACATCTAATTCGTTCATATATATAAGAAAAAGCAAGAGGCCCAATATAGAACCCTGAGGAACGCCGCTCGCTACATTAGCCCAACACGACTCCGCTCCATCAACCACCACCCTCTGTTTCCTACCTCGCAACCACTCTTGTATCCAGTTTATTACTATACCCTTGATTCCATGAGCCTTAGTTTTTTCAATGAGTCTTTTGTGCGTTACGGTGTCAAACGCTTCTTGAAAATCTAAATACACTACATCAACCGCCTTGATGACTATCGTAAACTTCAACCACGCTTTGAAAAAATTCTAAAAGATTAGTAGTTAAGCAAGATTTGTTTCGCCTAAAACCGTGCTGCGTATTTCTAACCAAGTTATGCAATTCTAAGTGTTCAACTATACGATCCCTAATTATTGAGTCCATTAGCTTACCTACAACAGACGTTAAATTGATTGGCCTATAATTTCCCACCGCACATTTACCGCCTTTCTTAAAGACAGGTGTTACATTTGCAAACTTGAAATTATCTGGTACGCACCCCTCAGAAATAGACGCATTAGAAATCTTTGTTAGCGGCACAACAATTCTTTCTTTTCATTCTTTTAGTTGTATGGGATATGTGGAATCCGGCCACGGTGATTTACGCATTTTCATTTTATCAATATAGCGCATTACCTGCCTTTCACTAACCACAATATTATCCAAAGTATGACCATTATCAGAAGGTATTATGTCTATGACCGGAGAGATATCCGTTACATCTTCTATAGTAAAAACTGACGTAAAAAATTCGTTTAGCAAGGTAGCCATTTGCTTGTTTTAAGAAACTAGCTCTTCGTTAAAATTTTTCAACGGCCCCAAGACACTTTTTACTGGATTCCTATTGTTGACGTACTGAAAGAATCGCTTGGTTTTTTTTTGTCATATACAGGGTGTCCCAGAATTAACTATCTATTTCAATGAAATCGGACAAATTTTTTAAAAACACACTTTTATTTATGTTTATCATGTTTAATATGTGTTAAAAATGTATGAATTTCTAAATTTTTTTCATAATTTTATTTTCATTTTTCATTATCTGGTCCAATGAAAGACCGTCTGAAGTCATAGAATGGCAAAGAGACTCTCCAAAAGTTAACGTGTGGCTTGGAATGACCAAATCCAAAATTTATGGCCCATTCTTCTTTGCGGAGGCAACTGTAACAGGTACCGTCTACCTTGATATGCTTCAGCAGTTTCTCGAACCACAGCTTCTTGATGATGGCATTCTTGATGATGGCATTCTATATATATATACCAGTAGCGTGCATTCCAGGCATGCAAGTCATGCACTGCATGACCACTTAAGCCAAGCCATTCATGTTTTTATGGCGAAATAAAATGTAAAAGTAAGAAATATGCAAAAGTCTACGTTGTTAATTTCCTGAAAGCTAAAATTTCCCTCATAAATCTAAAAAAAGCGAAAAAGTTATAGCATGACTCGCGGTCATAGAAAAACAAAAACAGCAGTTCTACCGACCGCACGCAGACGTGGTATATGCGCTAAAATAGTGTCAAAGTCATGTTGAGATCGTACAGCTTTTGCTTCAGTTTTCTAAATGCTTTCGTGCGGGTAGGTTGCGCTTCGATCGTGCAGACAAGAATGTTATAATACTGTAAATGCGACTGCATAACCCATAATGGCTGGCGAAGCGTTTATTGTTGCAGAACTTTTGAACAATAGTTTTTCGAAGAGAGAATTTGAAGAGAAAAATGCGATAGTGAAAAACGGTAGGCGTACGCCAAATCTACCTAATTTACAACCGGGGAAATGTGAATGTCAGGTTTAGCTCTGATGTCAATCGAGAAGAATTTGCTTCACAGGTTACGAAGCTCAAAAATTTTTATGAAAGTGTCATTAACGAATTTGTCAAAAAGGAACGTAGAATGGAATTTACATATAAATGAGGTATGTTAATATTTTTTATTTAGAATTTTATATTTGTAAACGCTATTGTATTGTAAACACTAATATATAAATTCACTAATATGAGTGGAATGAAATTCCACATGAAACTATTACACTATAGCATTACCAACATGAAAATTCACTGCACGCCACTGATTATATACATATATATACTAGATATACATATATAATATATATATATATATATATACACACATATGTATATACACACTATATATATACATATATAGTGTATATATACATATAGTATATAATAAAGAGGAACACCAGAGAAAAAATAAACATCCTTCATGGTTTAATATTACCAACGTTTCGGAATGCCCTAATTCCATCTTCAGGGCTAAACCAATAAAATGCCAAATCACATACAAAATACAAATTGCTTAATAACAATTTAAAATAAAGTTAAAGATTATAAAAAGTAGCTAAGAAAATGTAAAACATTAAAACTAAAAGGTAAATAAATGTGAAGTTAAAAAGTTACTATTATAAAAAGTAGCTAGGAAAAATATAAAAGCATTAAAACTGAAAGGTAAATAAATAAAATAAACTGGTACCTTAACTAAAACATAGCAGATCTACCGATGATTCATCCAAATTTAGGTCTGGTTTTGATTTATAAATAAACAAAGATTCCATAATTTTGAGCTTAAGGTCAGAACTTCCGGCAGGAAGTACGGCGAAATTAGACTGTGAAGTTGGGTGGTTATTGTTGTGTGAGCGGTTAGGTATGAGAGAATTAGGTGGTTTGCCAAGAGGTACATTTGTACGGACCGATTTACCGAGATGTTCGTAAATACGAGATTTTAAATGTCTTTTAGTTTTACCTATATATGACCCCATACAGTGGTCACACTTGTATTGGGGTCATATATAGGTAAAACTAAAAGACCTTTAAAATCCCGTATTTACGAACATCTCGGTAAATCGGTCCGTACAAATGTAACTCTTGGCAAACCACCTAATTCTCTCATACGTAACCACTCACACAACAATAACCACCCAACTTCACAGTCTAATTTCGCCGTACTTCCTGCCGGAAATTCTGACCTTAAGCTCAAAATTATGGAATCTTTGTTTATTTATAAATTAAAACCGGACCTAAATTCTGATGAATCATCGGTAGATCTGCTGTTTTGGTTATGGTGCTAGGTTATTTTATTTATTTACCTTTAAGTTTTAATGCTTTTATATTTTTCCTAGCTACTTTTTATAATAGTAACTTTTAACTTCACATTTATTTACCTTTTAGTTTTAATGTTTTACATTTTCTTAGCTACTTTTTATAATCTTTAACTTTATTTTAAATTGTTATTAAGCAATTTGTATTTTGTATGTGATTTGGCATTTTATTGTTTTAGCCCTGAAAATGGAATTAGTGCATTCCGAAACGATGGTATTATTAAACCTTGAAGGATGTTTATTTTTTCTCTGGTGTTCCTTTTTATTATTAAACTGCGTTTTACACGCCATCAATCAATAGCCTATATATATGTGTGTGTGTGTGTGTGTGTGTGTGTGTGTAAAAATGAACAATGAATAACTGTTACATTCATATAATTCTTATATTCAGTCATATAATTCTTATGCCCATTCGTATACTTCGTGTATTTATATAATCCTTATATTCTTTTTCATATATTCATTTTTACATATCAAGCCCAAAATCGTATCACGCTGACACGTGTTTTGATAAAAATTTGAGTTGCTTTCTATTTTATAATTGGTAAATTATTTCTTTGTAAACTACGTAATCATTTTGTATATAGACCAAAATCGTATAAAGCTGACACAAGTTTGGATATATTTTTGATTTGCTTTCTATTTTATAATTGGTGAATTATTTCTCTTTAAATAACTTCATCATTTTCATAGATTTAGCTGAATAATGTAATCTTGTTCATTTCTTGTATATATTCTCTCTTCGTTGTAAAAGATGAAGTCATGTCCTGTTTAACGTTTAATTTTTAATCTTAAGCCTTTCATTTTTGCCCATGTGCATGTTTGTTTGTAATTTGTGATGGGGAGGCATATTTAATTTTTAATTTTTAGTTAACTCGGCAGATCATGATAACATCAGATCTGTCGATATGCGATTTAAAATATGATTTCCTCTTGCTTAGCAATCTAGGCATTAATACAGCAAAAATATTTGTCTTGTCTTTAAATGTTTTGCAAAGTAAATCAGCCTATTGAGAACAAAAAACAAAAACAGCTCAGCATTAAATAATAATGATGTCAGGAAAAAACCTTTCATATACAAACCCATAAAATTTCTCCAATGTTCATTCTGATTAGACTGATCGAAATTAGAGGCTGAGCATTACCTGTAACATTTTAGCAGTAAATTATAGTCAGAGAAAATCTCTCTTCTCCTCCGAACCTTTCTCCCTTCAGAGAACTTAGTCTTAAATAGAGAAAAAATAATTTCCCGATACGTTATAAGAAGAATCGGGGAACCTTCAGAGAACTTAGTCTTAAATAGAGAAAAATAATTTCCCGATACATTATAAGAAGAAATCGGAGAGTAGTATATAAGAAAACTACTGCGATTCCCTACGGTATCAGCTACTCCAGAGTAACAAATCCGTTGCTGCCACCTAACCAGAACCCCCGTCAACTTCGGACCGACCAAGGCCATAGACGGAGGGGTTAACTTATATCCACGAGGGTCACTCAATATATTTTACCCAACCTTTTTGTTTTCTTTCCAAGTTTCCTTTTAAGTTCCAGAAATTTTGTACACAAGTAGTTACATAGCTTTTCTAAAAGTTTTTATTGTTCCACATAGTCTCCATCCTTTTCTATGGCTTTCCTCCACCTCGAAACAAGGGCCTTTATTCCTTGCTGGTAAAAGTCCGCTGGGTTCAGCTGGAGCCACCTCTTAACCTCCTCAACAACCTCATCGTCACTCTGAAACTTTCTTCCACGAATAACATCCTTCATTGGCCCAAACAAATGGAAGTCTGAAGGTCCCAGATCCCGGCTGTATGGAGTGTGGGGTAACACAGTGAAGCCATTTTTGTGATGGCCGCCTGTCTTGTTTGCAAATTGTTGTGTGGTCTTGCGTTATCGTACAAAAGAAGGACGTTTTCCACTTTTCTCTCCGGTCGAACTCGCTTTATAGTACGTCTCTGGAGTCTCTGTAGGGTAGCAATATATGCCTCTGAGTTGATTGTTTGTCCTTTCTTCATAACGTTCACCAGAATCACCGCTTTCATGTCCCAGAAGATGGTGGCCATAACCTTTCCTGCAGAGGGAACCATTTTGAACTTTTCCTTCCGTAGGAAGTCTGCGTGATGCCACTCCATGGATTGGCGTTTTGTTTCTGGTTCAAAGTGGTGTACCCAAGTCTCATCCACAGTCACAATTTGTGAAAGAAGTCATCCCCAGTCACAGTTTGTGAAAGAAGTCATCCCCTTCTGTCTCCTATCGAACCAACGACTCAGAAGCAATTTCTTTTCTTTGGGCTTTGTGATCTTCAGTCAGTTCGCGAGGAACAACCCGTGAACACACTTTTGAGTACCCCAGTTGCTGAATTTTCGTATTCACACTTCCTTCACTAATTCCTAGCTCCAGTGATAGTTCCTTCTAAGTGACGCGCCGATTTGATCGAATGCTGCTGTTAGCACGTTGCACAGTGTGAGATGTCACAGCCGATGCTGGGCGACCGCTGCGTGGCTCATCATCGAGGCTGGCTCTCCCTCTCTTCGATGATCTCGCACGTTCAGAGCAGCGTCCAACTGTGCTTCGATCAACAACAGCATCTCCATTTCCTTCTCTGCGGTTAAGAACTCTATAACAGCTCTCTGTTTACGACGCACATAACTGTCAGACGCCATTTTCGAAACTGCGTTAACCATCGGTTTTATACAAGGGCGTTTAAAAGCGGTTTTACACAAGGAGGGGAGGTTCAAACTGGAAAAATCCGGTTATGTGAAGCGCAGAAAGTTTGTCATGAATACGTTTTATTATTTATTATACTTCATTATTTACATTATTTTTTACTCGCTATTCCATTTATCGCTTGCTTTCTTCGTATTACACTCGTTTTCACTGAACCGTATAAATTCATGGTAGCCGCGCCGAGACTATGAAAGCCGTTACAACACAAAGGGGGAAAGGGGGGTTCATTAACACTCTTTTTAACGCTTGTTAACACTTTATTTAAATCCGAAAATGTTTTAATTAGTTTAGGGGGATGCGAGTAGGAAATTTTAGTATAATATTTTACGTCGGAGAGGGGCACAAAACAAACAATTTAATTCTAAGGTGCCATGGTCACACCTTACCCTACGGCCCTGCCTGAGTGACTGTTGGGTATTTTTAGAAACCCAGCCTTCGTGGGCTGACTCTTTGTGTTGCCCATTCGTATTTAATAATTTTAATAAACAAACCATCATTTATCTTAATTTTTACATATTACATATTATTATCTTCTTCATTAATCGAACATTATTAAAATTCTTAATTAGACACTACTATACTCAACCATAATTTATTGTAATTACATCCATTAAATATTATTGTATTCTTTTAATTTGCACTCCCAACTCATATCTTATAAGTTTAATATATTCGAACATTAATTTATAAACAAACATTTAATTCTTAATTAGACATTACTATACTCGCATCATCCCCTTGAAAATAAGTTTGACACTAGGAAAACTTATTAATATCGTTTAACAAACTTAGTAACTTATTCAACAAAGTTATATATTTTGCAATTTTTTTTTTTTCTTTAACAAATTCAAAGTTGAGATAGACAAAAAATAATTAGAATGACAAATTCCACACATATATTTTGTATCATATTATAAAAATCGAAAACTTTATAATTTTCACATTTGCATAAAATAACATTTCACACTAATAATTAAATTACAACCTGTAATTAATCTATACATGCCAAAAAAAAAAATAACGGAAAATTTTCTTACAGTGGCTACACAATTTTCAAGTTCACAATCTATTCCAGCGATTCCTCATCAAAGATCGCTTTACATTTGAAACAATTATTTGTATAGTTATACAGTTACTATCAGGGCAACCTAGAAAAAATAAGAAAAAGTTTACATAAAATACTGACCCAGAGCGTACATACTATTTCACGAAAAACGCAACAAATATGGGCAATAATCGCACCCTTTCACTTATAATTTCATTACATAATAATCAGTACATTAATTTGCTGGACGTTGTTTAGATCACAATCCGTACGCTGACAACGGACTTCTTCAATTTTCAATCGCAGCTCTCCTCCTCACTTCGCTAGAATGCAAGGGATTGCATCAATCAACATGCAACAGGGCAGCACGCTTTAATGGTTCCGCTCTCTCTCCAAATGGCGAAAAATAAAAACAAGAGAGACGTCCAATTCTAAAAGGATCAGGGGGGAGATATACTGAAAGCGGGACCACGCGCCGGAATTGGACGGAATTTGCAATTCTAGAAGTCGATGAAGAAACTCGCCTTGTCTCATCTCCACTTTTGTCGGTGAACACTGCTCTTTCTACGTCCCGCTGAAAGACTCTTCCACTGGCAACAATCAAACGATCACTTCGCCGTAGGCCGTTTCCCAACGAACCTATTGTATGTCTGTATGGAGAGTACAGTCTTAGACACCCGTTCAAGCTCTCGTGGCTTGTCTACCGCGTGCTAAAACACATATTTAGCGAAGCATTCGAGCAGCGTGACCAGCTACTGCCAGAAAAATACCAGTAGACCATCTTCGATCGAAACTTTCGTGTGCCAAGACCCTGCACCTTCCAGTTTCTCTTCTCTTCCGAAACTGTCCTGCGCCAATCTGCGCATTCGATTTCTCTCTTCTGTCTCTTCTCTTCCGAAACCATCCTGCGCCATGTCCCTGCGCAGTTGGTTTCTCTTCTCTCTCTCTCTCATCATTGGTGATCGATCACCTATTCGGTCGACTAAACTCAATGGATGGAACTCGGATTCAACTTGGTTGCCTCCAAACCGAGCCTTTTGAAATTTTGAAAAAAAAGTTTATTCGAAACGTGTTTCTGTGCTACTTATCATTTAATATTTAATTTATCGAATTTTCTCGACAGTTCACTTCGAAACAATAACTACACATTTGTTCTGGCCAAATTCACGGAAAAAAAATGACAAATCTCAAAATTTCGCAAAAATTTAATCACATCTAGCTACCAATAAGGTCACTTATAGCAGTTACATCGGAGAAGATAAAAAAAAGTCATAAAACGTACGAAACAATTGTACGGTATAAATATAAAAGCGTCCATACATAGTAACTGTTAGTATAATTTAAGAAATATTATTGTTCAAACTACCGTCAGAAATCACATCGATACTTTTAAATACAAAAGACAAAAATGAACCCAAGAAACTTCATGTCATCACTTCTCTGACAATCATGAACCCTCTTGCCCTTTGTGGGGAGCACACTACGACGCCACAAAAACGTTACTGGCTATCTAGAAGGCTCCATTTCCGAGTGTCACTCGAGCCAATGTTTTAAATGCATTAGTACACCCGACTGAAGGTTTAAACAATAATAATTTTCCAAAATAGTTATTAAAAAGTAAAAAAAAATTAAATATTACTACAAAAAATTATTTTAATACAGTAATTCCAACTTGAAACTCTAAATTTCATATGAATCCAACTCGTAATTCACAAATTACATCTGAGAGACAACTCTCTCCTTCAACAGAAACCCCAGTATGGTTTGCAAATCACAAAAATCCCAGTAATTTATCGTTTCCAAGTGAAACTACAAATTTGCATCGTTATACTAAATAAGAATAGATAATATGCACTCACAAATATACGCAACCTACTCTAAACAAAAACAAAACATTGCATAATTGTGTGCGGTCGCTTTGTTTGTAAGCGAACCTCTATACAAATATCCCTAACCGAATGAAATTGCATTATATCCTGACATAATTTTGTAATCTTTTCTATGCAAACGCTCGAACTAAAAAAAAAGGACATTCTTCATTTCTAATACCCAAATTAAAATATCAAATCAAAACATCCTTTTTGCAATACAGTTTAAATTCCAAATAAAAATTTAACCATTTTCATTGAACTGGAAGAAAGAAAAATAAAAATCGGCCTACCTATGAAAATAAAATTGAATGAATTTATAAGACGTAAAGAAACAATATATGAAAAGAATTTTCTACACAAATTTGTGTAATTCAAAAAAAATTATAATAATATCCAAATTTCGTAAAATGTGTGTACCGCCGCACTTTTAGACCTATAATTAATAAATTTAATGTTACGCGTGAAAAGAACAATTTAGAATTTATTGCATAACATTTGTACTTATTAAAGAAAAATCCTATGATTATTTATGTTAAACCAATTAAAATTTTGTTAAATAACTAAGAATTTAATACTCAGACATATACCGTAGTGACGGTCAATATCTGAACAATATTTAACAATAAGCCTACAAGAAATCTTTATTTAGTACAATACAATAGCCATTTTACAAAATATCAGTCGGAATTGTCGTGAAAATGAACGAAAGGAACGGAAAAAAATAGATAAATCAGCCTACCTACCAGATTTTATGAGTATATAAATATATATAATTATATATATAACTAATATATACCGTACGTATAAGTTAATATGTAAGTATATAATTATTGAGTATATAAAAAAAAAAAAAAAAAATGAATTTATAGAAAATTTCAAGACACAATTTCTCTATTTCAGTTAAACCAATTTAACTTATTTTGAAGTCTAACACAATACTATACGGCCAGCCTATAATCTGACAAATTATTATGTTTAAGATTATTTTTCGACTGTCCCTTAAAATTTTACTTAATCCTATTTAGCGCGAAGCGAAGCAAAAAGCCCGTAAACCTACTTAAACAATAAAATAAGCCTATCATTATATACAACCAATCGAAATATAATCAAAAATCTACTAATGAATCCCAGAAAATTTTACATGTTCATGAAATGTCTTACAATGCTATATATGTATATATACACCTAGAAATGCGGTACAAATTTTCGCTCAAACATTTTTAAAGGACCGTATAAAATGTGTATCACACTGTATTTAAACTAACATAATTCACTTACGTACAAATTCAGTAAAATTTATTTATTAATCGTTATTCTTATTATTATCACAATTATTACTAATTCCAAAAGTTTAAACACAAACAGTAAACAAAAGGTAAGCTGAAACAGGCATAACAGTGGAAGAGACGAAAAAAGAAAAATTGAGCCCTCAGACAGCACGATAAATTTTGAAAACTGTATGTCCTCTCCGACGTAATGAACGAAATTTAACGGAATAACGACTCTCGCAATATTGAGTCAGACGTAAATTTTTCTACCGACTCACTGAACCACGACTAAAAAAAATTTTTGAGTCACTAGACTGCGAAAAGTAACGGAACCGTACGATGAAAAATGGAACAAACGAACATTTCAGAATCCAACGAACTCCCACAAAAAGAAAGAAAAAAAAATTAAATTTTTAAGCGCGAAGTTTGTAAGGGACGCTATAAGGATGTCGAAGGCGATGCGCCATTTTGAAATTACATTGACCATGAAATTTTAAGGAATGGAAATCGAAATTTGCCTGCAAACGGGGTAAACTTTGCATTTAGATATTTTAATAATCGAAATAAAATATTCATTAATGCTATTAGCTATTGTACCGGGCCGGAAGAATTTTAATCGAAATAATAGGCACGTGGGTAAGCCTCATACGAAATATGATGTATGCCCGCCGCTAGCCACCAAAAATGTCGTGAATTTATTATACTTCATTATTTACTTTATTTTTTACTCACTGTTCCATTTATCGCTTGCTTTCTCCGTACTACACTCGTTTTCACTGTACCGTATAAATTCATGGTAGCCACGCCGAGACTATGAAAGCCGTTACAACACAAAGGGGGAAAGGGGAGTTCATTAACACTCTTTTTAAAGCTTGTTAACACTTTATTTAATTCCGAAAATGTTTTAATTAATTTATGGGGATGTGAGTAGGAAATTTTACTATAATACTTTACGTCAGAGAGGGGCACAAAACAAACAATTTAATTCTAAGGTGCCATGGTCACACCTTACCCTACGGCCCTGCCTGAATGACTGTTGGGTATTTTTAGAAACCCAGCCTTCGTGGGCTGACTCTTTGTGTTGCCCATTCGTATTTAATAATTTTAATAAACAAACCATCATTTATCTTAATTTTTACATATTACATATTATTATCTTCTTCATTAATCGAACATTATTAAAATTCTTAATTAGACACTACTATACTCAACCATAATTTATTGTAATTACATCCATTAAATATTATTGTATTCTTTTAATTTGCACTCCCAACACGTATTTTATAAGTTTAATATATTCGAACATAAATTTATAAACAAACATTTAATTCTTAATTAGACATTACTATAAGTTCAAACTTACGGCCCAAAAGTCATTTCAGCCCCATGGCCTATTATTTAGCTAAGAAAAATAGGTGGGGCAAAATATATTGAGTGCCCCTAGTATATAGATATATATACATATATATATATATATGTATATGTGTGTATGTAAATATATTTACATATATACATATATATATATATATATATATATATATATATAATATATATATATAATACACACAGACTGTGCATGGAACAAGGAACTCTTCTAGAAAAATTAAATCCACTATACCACGGTCTGTGTGTATCATAAAAAACCTCAGGGAACCATTCTGAGTTCATTCCCATATATATATATATATATATATATATATATATATATATATATATATATATACTGAATAAAAACGTTGATTGGTCAGTCACATGGCAAATGAATTTTAACGTCGATAAGTGAAAAATTTTATATATAGGTTCGCGTAACGGTAATTTTGGGTATAGTATAAGAAAAAAATTTAGGAATTATAGTCACTGGTGATTTAAAAGTAGCGAAACAAAGTACAGCAGCGGTGAATAAAGCGAACAAAGTGCTTGGTTTTATAGCTCGGAATTTTTAGTACAAATCACGCGATATTATTTTTCCTCTTTATAAATCATTAGTTAGAACCCATTTGGAGTACGCAACCCAATTTTGGAATCCGCATATGTGAAAAGATATAGACAAAATCGAAAGAGTTCAAACACGAGCAACTAAGATGATTCCGTCGCTTACGTCAAAGTCGTACGAGGATAGGCTTAAGGAGTTAAAATTGACTACACTCGAGACTAGGAGGCTAAGGGGTGATTTAATCCAGGTTTTCAAAATTATGATTGGGTTCGATAACATAGATAGAGATAGCTTCTTTGAAATATCTGAATATAATAGGACTAGAAATAACGGGTGTAAGTTGACAAGTAGTAGGTTTGAGACAGCAGTTGCCAAAAACTTTTTTACGCATAGAATAGTAAATAGTTGGAATAGTTTGCCGGTAGAAGTAATTAGTAGCACGTCTATAAACATGTTTAAAACTCGATTAGACGCATATGTTGATAGATTGGGTATAGTTTAAAGTAGTAAAATGAAGTCTTTGTGGTTCGGAACCCACGTAAAATTTAGGTCCTCTCCGCCACCACGGAGATCATGCACAATACACAATTACGAACACAGTTAGGTAGACCAACCATGAATGGATCCTCGGGTCTTTGTTGGTCTGAAACATTATAATATTATAACATTTTAGGGCGGAGTGAAACACATTTTATATCAAATTTATTTGCCGCACTTGTTTTTTGGTGTATTAGAACATAAAAATGATTCAGTCATTTAATGTTTGTAACTCAAACCATCTCTCACATTTTTACATAAAACCAAGTGGCCATCAGCCGGTTGTCCATAAATAAAAATATGCTTATAACATAAAAACTAAGTGTTCTATCAAAAAAATAATTGAAGAAAAACGCTTTATAATGCAAAACTATACTTAAAAAACACCATTGCGCATTGTGTATTGAAATAAAATTGTATCTGATCTCACTTGGTTGGATGCCATAAATCAATTACATTTGAATGCGATATAAAACCGCTCATCTCAAATATTACACAACTCAACAAAAAAAAATTTTTGTTTCGTTGCCAAGGAAATTCGTACGAATTTAGGGTATTTTGGGGTTGCTGAATTCCAAAATGAAAGTAGTTTTTCCGATTTGGCTCTAGTTCTTGAGATAATGAATACCCTCAATTAATAGGAAACGTAACCATAACGCGTGCATATGGGAAACTACCGGAACATTCTAGATGGTGGAGACACGCGAATATTCTTAGTGTTTACTCCGCGATCATTCTAGAATATTCCCCCTCCGTATATAAGTCATCGGCCACCCAACCAGTAGTCAGTTGACAGTGTGGTTAATGTGAAAGGTTTCAATCGATACAAGAAACTCAAGTGGGATTATCCCAATTTGGAATCAGCAAGGCGACCTGTGTCACACAGCGAAGACGTTCCCATACCGGTGTTTACCACACTGCCCGACCTTCCGTTGTCAGAATTTGAAGAAATTCAGGACTTAGGTGGTAGTAGTGGAAGTGACTATGAAGGAAGCATTTCAACACCTCAGCAGTTCTCCCAAGACGAACTCAATGATCTGATACGGGACCTCAGTCTGTCAAAGTCTGCTTCAAATACATTTGTAGATCGTTCCCTGGACTAAGTATGGAAAAACTAAAAGCTGGAATCTTTGATGGCCCTCAAATCCGTACACTTATCAAGGATTCTAATTTCACAAAATTTATGAATGGTGTTGAAGCTTTTGCCTGGTGCAGTTGTGTCTCAGTTGTCAAGAACTTCTTGGGTAACCACAAAGCAGACAATTATGAAGAACTGGTGCAAAACATGCTCACAAACTTTGAAAAGTTGGGTACTAATATGAGCATAAAGGTACACTTTCTCCATAGTTACTTACACAGATTTCCGGATAATCTTGGTGATTTTAGCGAGGAACAGGGGGAGAGGTTTCATCAAGATATCAAAGTGATGGAGGAAAGGTATCAACGCAGATGGGACAGACACATGATGGCAGACTATTGCTGGAACCTCCAACGTGATTGTCCTGATAACCCACATAAAAGAGAATCGTACAAACAGAGATTTACTATACATTAATTGTAATTATGCGAATCAGCTTACTGTGTTTATCTGTTATTATACCGAATAAAATGCCATTATGTATTTCATGTGTTTACTTTTGTGTATGATTTTGAGACAATTTCAATGCGATTTTGTAAGTAGGCTTCCGCCTGAGCATTAATTTTTTGCATTTTTACTGTTTCAATGGGGTACCAATTATCTCATAAATTACTGTAGAGCCAATCTAGTAAAACCGATGTCATATTCGGAATCAGCACCACAAAGTTACCCCAAAATCACTCTAATATGATTGGCAATAAAATGAGTGTTGACCAGTGTTATTTTTTCAGGAGAGGCATTAGATCCCTTTTTGGTTTCAAGTGAAGGAAGCAGAGAGCGACTTTTTATTCTTGACCTAATAAATCCGTCTCTTGATTCCTGTGATATTAATGATGCTGATTCATCTGTAACCAACTTCACGGCTCTTTCGACGTTCTGTGTTGGGATATTGCTCAACTTTGAAAACATTTTGTTTCGTACTCAAGCAATTCTTCATCACACAATTTAGAAGTGAGAGATGGTTCACTGATATCAATCCTATCCCAGAAGATGATATCTGTTCAATGTGATGCTTTGAAGTTCAATTCTGGTACTCTAAATTCTCTGATTTTCCTTGTATTGGCTGCCTTACACTTTCTTGTCTGTATTATTCGATCGATTGCAACTTTGCGCAGCTTTCGCTCACTATCTGATAGCATTAATAGAAAAATATTTTCTGAGTGAGCAAAATAGGCATTCCGTGATATATAAGGCTGGACAACTTTTTGTATATCTTGGGGTAACAGGTTGAACCTTTTTATCGCATCAAAGATATGTTTGGGTCCATCAGGCAGATACGGTTTAAATTTTATAGTTAGGACCATAGTTTGTTACTATGAACAGAACAAGGCTACGCAACTCTCTGGAGGGATTCTTTTGTGAGACATCATAGCGACATAGTCTGTTAGCTAGAGTTAACCATCTAGAGTTGTTAAGGGGACCAGGCTTGAGTTTCTCTAGCTTCCCTCAACATATCCTTCTCTTATGGCCCCAATTATTCTGAACATGTATTGTTCATCATTACTTAAATCTTCTATGAGCTCATCTGTGAGAACTGGGATGCTACCCGCCCCATCCGTAATTGGGGAGAACTTTACCACAGGCATCTCATGGCAAGTCTTAAGAGCATTATCAATAGATCCACTGAATGATCTTGGCCCAGTTGTTTTTCCGTCGTATCGCTCAAACAGATGCCTTAAGAGAAGTTCATTTGTATGTAACATACAAATGCTCCATTGCAATGGTCCGTTCAGCTTCTGCTCGATGAAATGGATTATGCCACCTTTAGACCCAGTGTTGATATTCATACTGTCGCACCCTATCACCTGGAGATTCTGGCCTCTTGTCACTTCATTTAAGTAAGCGAACAACGATTCAGATACATCACTTGCTTTTCCAGATTTAGGGCTCAAATGGTTACGGTATTCTCCACCAGGCTCACTCAATAGTACATAATGTTCTTCAACAATTATATCCTGGTACCATTTACCATCTTCTTTACCAACGTCTTGTCTTTTCTCCCATTTTCTCCCTTTAACATCACCATAACTTTGTGCAGCTTCAACTTGTAATATTTTTCTCAATTTCTGTCTCTCTCTTCTCACCTTACTTCGATCAATAAAAAAGTCAGTATTTTTCGGTAATGATACCCAAATTTACAAAAGTAGCTGAAGCAACGGCCGATGCAGCCCTATCTGAAACATCAAATCTGTCGGCTTCCATGGCGAGATTGAGTAAAGGGGCTCTCATTTGAATGTTGGAGCATTCGTATTCAGACTTAATTGTGGAACTTTCTTCGGTACTAGAGAGATCAGTATTAGTATCAGGTGAAAGCACATCATCATTGACTACCTTTTCGAATTCTTCATGCATGATTATTTTTCTTCGCTTACTTCCTTGTTGCTCCTTCAACTTTCTTGCTTTTCTTTATGCTTATATCTTGAAAGGGTAACATCCGCAGCTCCAATCACCATATTTCGCATAGTCCTCTGATCCTCAAGGAATTCCAGTTCTTCTTTGGGTATTCTTGAGTTTTTTGAACAAACACAAATAATATGTTTTTCTTTACATCCGCTTTTTCGGCAGCGAAAATCTTGGTTCGAAACAAAGTTGCATTTACAGGCACAAATGTCAAAGAGTTCTACCAATGATTTTTTGAACAATTCAATAAGCTTCACACTGCTTTTGGATCGATTGAGTTTCGTAACCTCGTCGATAAAGCGTTTCAGCTTGGTAATTATGGATTTTTTACTTATTGAGGGTATTGATGAACGTTTCCACACTTCGACCAATGCTTCTGCTCTCGTTTCGAGAATATCATTATTTGTCAATTTTGCAGATGAGCCTTCCTTCAGTAGAAGAAAATATCTCCCAACCTGCATATTAGAGGGTAAGACATTATGTGGCAATTCACTTGGAATTTCGAACAGAAAATGTTGCTTCACCGACTGTCTAGTTAGGGATTGTGCCATATTTATTTAGATCTGAGGTTAAATTTTTACAGAAATATCACATTATAAAAATCTGAAAAAATACAAAACACGGAATTAGTTAAAACAAATTATATATAAGCTCTAAAACTAAAATGTAAACATATTTTACTCAATAGTCTTTGTAGACACCCATGCTCCAATATGCAGCATGCGGCTCCTACCCCCATCCCTTATCAGCCATATGCAAGATGTCATTGACCTCGAGTAAGACTGATGTTTAGTGTATGTGTTCTTAATTAGTTGGTGTTTAGTAAGTATCGCTTCTGTTGTGTGAATATATTAACTCGTTATCATAGTTATAAGAAAATAACGCACAATATAACGCGACATCTCTCAAAAACCGATAGATAATATACTAGGGGTCTTTCAAAATATGACTTTCCGCCATTTTGTTTTCGGCAAAAATGCGGCGAGTGGAGGGTCCTAAAAAGGAAACATTTTCTTTTTAGAACTTCTAGAGGGTGAAAACACCAAATGATGAGTGAGGCAAGACGGTTTAATATTTTCACTCCAGCCTAATATATATATATATATATATATTATAAAGTACAAAATTAAACCTGTTGAAGAATAAAAATTAAAATTACAGAGCATAAAACAGGCATAAGCCAAAAACAAATCAAAAGTAAAAATTATATAAATGACAAAAGTTAAACGAAAAATAAAAAGTTAAACGAAAAAACACAAAAGTACACCAAACATACCATGATCACTTGACAGCCACCAAAAACTGAGGCGAAAAGGAGACAGGGTCACAAGGGGAAAAAGAAATAAAAATAAAAAATTTGTAGTTTGTAGGTATTCTAATTAATATAAAGGGGGTAACAGCTAAAATCAATATTTAAACTGGAGTTCAAAAATTTAATGCACAAAGATTCGTAAATACGGAGGGAGGACGGGCATTTTAATGATTTAAGAATTTTAAAGTTATTAACAGAAATGTCAACCTTACACTTGATAGAATGATTTATAATGGCAGACTGTTCCTTTTTCGATAAAACTTTCCCTGTCCTATGGCTAATACCCATATGGGAGCAAAATCTCGCCTGCAAGGAACGAACTGTGCTGCCAACGTAGTTCCCCTAGGAACATCCAGGGCAGGTAAACAAATAAACAACAGAACAGCTCATCGCAGGGGGGATTTTGTCCTTACATCGGAAAAAACATCCAAGGGTATTATTATTTACAAAAGCAACCTTAAAATCAGTGTGAAAATAAAATTTCATCACCACACTCAACAATTGCTTTTTCACAAAAGTGTTAAAATGGTAGAGATCAGGTAAAACAAGATATTTACAATTCTTAGGAACATCATACGTTGGGATAAGGTTGGGGGAATATACATTATTAAGAAATTTACCAATAATACCTCGAACAAGATCCCGTGGAAAACCATTTTTAAAGAAAAAATCAGTAAGGAATTCAAACTCATTATGAAGCAGAGCAAAGTTCGAGCAAATATTATAAGCTCTATGCACCAAAGTGCGAATGGAACTTAATTTGTAATTAAAACCGCAAAAACTATAAAAATTAAAACCCAAACCCGTAAACGTAGGCTTCCGGTATGTAGAAGTTAAAACGGTCGAGCCAGATTTGGAGACCAAAACATCAAGGGAAGGAATAGAACCTTCAACTTCCTTTCCCTGCGTAAATACAATGTTCTTATGTAGTGTGTTCAGAAAACTTAGAAACTGAACTGATTGATTAATTATCCGTTTAGAATAAAGCAAACGTATCATCAATTTTTACTTTTGATTTGTTTTTGGCTTATGCCTGTTTTATGCTCTGTAATTTTAATTTTTATTCTTGAACAGTTTTAATTTTGTACTTTAAATTAGTTTGTTTTTGGCATTCATATATTTTTGTTATGCATTAATTTTAGCTTTTATTTATTAGGCCTTGAAAATGGGTAGAGTTGCCCGAAACGTCGGCTGCAGCCAAATATAATGACTTTTTTGCTCTACGTCTTCGTTTTTATCCTAAATTAGGATTGTATACAAAGTTTTGTCCGATGAATAAACGCTGATATTCTTGTAATTATGAGGTCTATGGCTACTGAAATTCGGTTGATTTATTTAATATATAATTCTCGTGCTTCGAACACTATGCGTAGGCTATGCGTAGGCTAGGCGCTACATAGCGCCTAGCCTACCCAACCGTCAGCCATCATCATTTTCTCTTCATTCATTTCTCGCTGCATTTATCATTTATTGCTTATTTTTAAGCATGGAATTTGAACGAAGAGACGTACGTAAGCTGATTTATTTCTTTTGGAAACGTGAAATGTCACCTGCAATCACAGCAGCAGAGATAAATTCGACATTTGGTGCTGAAACAACAAATGAACGTACATGTCGTCGGTGGGTGGCTCAATTCAAGGAAAACAATTTCAATGTCGATGATAAACCACGTTGTGGTCGACCATCACTGGATTTGAACACAGGTATACAAAACTTTCTGGATACAGAGAAGTATGCTACGACTAGGAGTATTGCATTAGAACTGGGAGTTTGCCACAGAACAATTCAGCAGCATCTTATTCAGATGGGGAAACGTTATTTATCTAATCGATGGATTCCACATTATTTAACTGTTGAACAAAAGGCAAACCGTGAACGAATATGTTTAGAGTTGTTGGAGAAATATGCTGCAAATGATTTCTTGGGACAATTAATTACAATGGACGAAGTTTGGATCTATTGGGACAATGATGGCAGCTATCACCATATGAGTTGGAGAGGAGATGGTGATATCCCAAATGTGGAAGTTCAACGGACGTTGACCATTCGTAAACATCTGCTCTCGGTATACTGGGACTGCAAGGGTGTTCTCCTTTTGGAGGTATTGCCACGTGGACAAACAATAAATGCTGATATTTACTGTCAGCATTTAGATCGCTTCAAGGTAGCAATTCAGCAAAAACGTCGGCGACTAGTTAATGGGGGATACCACCATCTTCACCACCTCCATGATAACGCGAAGCCTCATACAGCTGCTAAAACTGTTCAGAAACTGCGCGATCTCGGTTTTACAGTATTGCCACATCCCCCATATTCACCAGACCTCGCACCGTCTGATTTTTACCTTTTCTCCACACATAAATCTTCAATTCGTGGTAGGAAGTTCTCATCTGCGGAAGAAATTCACGCTGTTCTAGATGCCTGGATTACCGCTAAACCACGGACATTCTTTGCACATGGCATCAGGAAATTGCCAGGAAGATGGCAAAAATGTATTGCAAATAAAGGCGATTACTTTGAACATCTTTCTACCAATGAAGATTAATTATGTTTGGTTTTATTGAATAAATTTTATTTATCGGACAAAACTTTGTATACAATCCTATATATACTATATATATATATATATATATATATATATATATACATTATATATACTATATATATCTATATATACTATATATATACTATATATTTATATATATATATATATGCTATATATATATAATATATACATATACATATATATATATACTATATATATCTCTATATATATATTTATACTATATATATATATATATATATATATATAAAATGTTTGTTTGCTGTTGTGACGGTTACACGTGTTTCGATCGAAGTCCGAATAAAAGCGGTATTACAGTAAAAATCCTGCAGTTAATCAGTTTTAACCTCTTTTGGACCACTGGGTCGAATATGTACCATTTCCAATACACGCACTCGTAACTTAACCCTACAAAAACTTCGGTCGTTAAGAGGTTAAACGGTGCCGATATTGTGAGTTAATTGATAGTGCATAGCGTATTTCTTTTTAAAAAAGTAAAAATCGCGGCGTATACCAAAAAAGTAAATAAAAACAAAGTGAATTAATATATACAGCATTTGTTTTTTTCCGAGTCTCTTTGTGAGGAAAGTTTTGTTTTTGAAGTGCCCGCAAATATCCCCCCATTATCCCCCGCAGCCACAGTCGAGAGGACCAATCAGTGAGAAGTATACAGCGTGCCACATCCCCTACCCTGGAGTAACGGAAAATTCTTTCCCTCACACAGCTTGAGTCATCCCCCACCCAATACCTCCCATAATACCCCCTTTTTGAGTCACTTCACCAACATGGAAATTAATGCATACCCAAACTCTGTGGTATCTGTAAGCTGCAACAGATGAGACAGAGGCGATGAGGTGCGATTTTTGTCAGCTACTTTTTGATTTTAAATGCCTAGAATGGGGAGATGAAAAAATCTCCCTTATAACGAACGCAAAGCAGTTTAATGGATAAAATTTTCTGCGAGAACTGCTTGACCGAATTAAACTCTTTTACGGTATTTAAAGCAGAAAGAGACTACGAGAAGAGAATGAAAGAGGAAAGTGGAAACAAAGAACAGTGGAAAACGGAAGAAACGGAGAAAGGCGAAATAGAAAAAACAAATACCGTCACAAAACGAGGCCGAAAACACACAGGCGACAAAGAGTGTAAAGACAACACACAGCATAAGGGCAACGAAGGACACAAACACATAGCACAAATAGCACAAATAGGACAAGACAAGAGGGCAGTCAAGTAAACGAAGTAAAACTGTCCCCCAATAAGGAGCAAAAAACAAAAGCCAAGAGTAAATATGGGGAAGGAATTATATGCAGGTATTATATAAAAGATAATTGCAGATTTAAAAGAGGACAATGTATATATGAACATCCCCCAATATGCAATTTCTTCTATAATAATGGTCATTGTAAATTTGGAGACAGATGTAAATTCTACCACCCGGACATTTGCAGGACTTACGCAAAATATGGAACCTGCAAATTCGGGAAAAAATGCTACTATCAACATCTCCAGACGGACTCAAAGGACAAAGGAAAAAGTTTAAATGACAATAGGAATAACAATAACAATAGGAACAACAATAGGAACACAATAAGCGAACAATAAAATTTTTTCAACATCGCGGACATGTTACGAATGCTAAATGTCATCCACATGCAGTTGACACAGCTAGAAACCCCCGAGCCAAACCGCTACCGGGTAAGAAGCAACCAGTACAAGTAGACGGAAACGGATCTCTCTCCGAGGATCATAGGGCAACGAATCAAGAGATATCGAAGGAAAACGAACTTGAAATGCCTAAGGGGCAACGAAAAACAGAGAACATAAAAATTGTCCTGGCTAATATTCAAGGAATAAGACCAAACCAATCACTCAATAAAGTTTCGTACCTGAAAGGATTTATGGACGAAACAAGGGCGGACATCGCATGCCTCACATAAACTCATCTTAAGGATTGCCAAGGAAATTGTGAAAACTGCGAACACTGTATTGATAAGAAAGAGATAAATATAGAGGGCTTCAACTTACTAAGAGCGGACAGAATGACGAGACGTAAAGGTGGCTGTGCTATATATGTACAGGAAGGCCATATGACAGAGACGATAATAAGTAAATCAAACAGCTATGTGGAACTCCTAGCAGTGAAAATAGAAAACCTAAACGTGATAGTAATAGTCATCTATAGACCTCCAAGTACTCCAACCGAAAAATTCTCGGAGGCCATTGATGACATCAGAAAGCTAATAAAGGCCATAAACCCCCGAGCCACCAATATAATGATCTGCGGAGTCTTTAACTTCCCATTTATAAAACACGAAAAGGTGGATAGGAATATATATATATTCACCAGGACAAGGGGGGCACAAGAGAACACCAGGAGCAAGCAAAAATGTTGACGGCTCTCACAAATGAGTTTATGCTGACACAGGAGATAACAGAAAATACCAGAAAAAATAACTGCCTGGATCTGGTATTCACGAATAACACGAACTTGATTGCTGATATAAAAATAACCCCAACCATTATCTCAGACCAAAACTTAATCGAGATATCAACAAATATGACGACAGCATTAAAAGTCAATACACATATTGAGGAAAGAAGTAAATTCGAGGCCTTTAACTTAAACTCCAAGACTATAAATTGAGAAGCAATCAGATCGCACATGGCCCAAATAGAATGGAGAACAATTTTCGAGAATAAAACAACTGAAGAAATGCTAACAACCTTGGAAGAAAAAATGCTGAGAATTTTAGAAAAATATGTTCCGAAATCACAGCCAAAAGGAAAGAGGAGCTGGCTAGAGTGGCAAAAGAGAAGATTATTCCGCAAAAGAAAGAGGGTGGAGGCGAAGTTAGGCAACTGCGGAGATAATGACAGGAAAGAAATAAAAGAAAAACTGGAGGGTATCGATAGGAAAATACAAGCCCTGTTTAAGGACCATACAGAGAGGGAAGAGGAAAAGGCGGTAGAAGCAATAAAGGAAAATCCAAAATACTTCTATAGCTATGCAAAAAGGAAAACAAAAACGCCCGCCGCTATTTGGCCCTCAAGGACGAGAAATAATGAACTAACTGACGATCCAAAAGAAATATCTGATACAGTGAGAGCTCAATATGAATCAGTTTTCAGTACCCCAAAAAGTGAGAAAGCGATACTTGACATAAATGCATTCTTTGAAGAGGAATTGCAAGGAGAGTATATAACAGACTTTGATTTTACCCTAGAAGATGTAGCGAGGGCTATAGGACAAATGAAACCACATTCAGCTGCAGGTCCGGACAATTGGAACGCATTATTGATTAAAAACTGTAAAAATGAAATAGCTACACCCTTATACTGGATATGGAGAAGATCCCTAGACACTGGGGAAATACAGAGCATCTTGGAAAGAGAAAACATTGTCCCTATATATAAAGGAGGGGACAGATCTCAAGCAAAGAACTATAGACCAGTGTCATTGACGTCCCACCTCACCAAAGTATTTGAAAGAATAGTTAGAGAGAAAATGTATGATTTCCTGGAGACACGGCTAAGATTCAACGAAAATCAGCATGGATTCCGATCAGGTAGATCATGCCTATCACAACTAATGGAACACTACAACAATATCCTAGATGCATTGGAAGGCAATGACAACTACGATGTTATATACACAGATTTTGCTAAAGCTTTCGACAAATGTGACCATGGTATAATAGCACATAAAATGAAATATATGGGAATAACAGGCAAAGTGGGAAAATGGATCTACAACTTCCTCAGAGAACGTCTGCAGGTCGTCAAAATTCAAGGTATATCATCATCAGAATCGGAAGTATGCAACTCAGTACCACAAGGGACAGTACTGGCCCCACTCCTGTTGATTATCATGCTAACAGACATAGACAACGGAGTAAACAGTAACAGTATAGTAACATCCTTTGCAGACGATACAAAGATCAGCAGAAAAATCAGCGATGTAAATAAAGTGGAGCCTTGCAAAAGGACACGAACAAAATATACAAATGGTCAGAAGAAAACATGTCACTTAACACCGAAAAATTTCAGCTCTTAAGATATGGTACAACAGAAGAACTTAAACAGACTGCATATTATGCTCCAGATAGACAGGAAATTCAGAGAAGCACGAAAGTGATCGATCTCGGGATAATAATGACAGATGATGCGAAATTTGAAACACAAAATCAGGTAGCGATAAATAAAGCAAAAAGAGTCGCCGGACAGGTACTAAGAACGTCCAAGAGAAGGGACAGGACAGTAATGATTCCCCTGCTAAAAACACTGATTATACCAAAACTTGAATACTGCTCAGTTTTGACGCCCCCATATAAAAAGGAAGAAACTAATAAACGAGAAGAAACGCAAAAGCATTTCACAGCCAAGATTGATGGCTGCAAAGAACTCAACTACTGGGAAAGACTACATAAACTAAATCTGTACTCCCTGGAAAGAAGAAGAGAGAGGTACACCATAATCTACATATGGAAAATGATCGAAAAACTGGTACCAAACCTAAAACTAAACACAATTATCATTCAAACAACACTGCAAAATAGGAAAAGCAGAATGTGTAGTGTTCCCAAATTAAGGGCCCGAAAAGAGACCTCCACAATTCTGAAGGAAAATAGCCTGGTTGTCAGGGGGCCAAGACTTTTCAACCACTTCCAAAGGACCTCAGAAACGTAACGGGGGTCAAAGTTGAAGTCTTCAAGAGAAGACTGGATGCCTGGCACAGGACGGTACCAGATGAGCCGGGCGTGCCTGGCTATGTACGGTGGAGAGCGTAAGAAAGCAACTCGCTCCTCCACCAAGACAGACCTAGAGGCGGGCCACCAGTTTGACCTCCGTGTAAAGAGAGACCAACGCACGAAACAACATAAGGTTCATAAGGTAAGGTATATATCAGTGATCAGTCTTTCAGAAGTGACCAGTCATTCCTTGTGAACAGACGTGTTTTATCGAGTGTTCAGTGTTACCAATTCAATAAGTGGTTTTCGTTGAAGTGTCTTTAAAAAATAGTGTTTGGTGCATTCTTAACTAAATTACCTCGTCTTACTAATCATTCATTACCGAATATATTTCATTTATTGACTTTATTTATTACTATATTATTTGATTAAATCAAGGCTAGTGCACGTGGCTTGTCTTGTTTATTCTTCGAATTTATAGGAAAAAGAGGTTTAATAAGGTTGAATTTGCCTTGTTTTCCTTGTTTGTTTTTCAAATCTATTAAAAAACGAGTTTAATAAGGTTCATTTTGCCTTGTTACGGGGACCATCAAGTAGGGTGTGGTCACCTACCGTGTTAAAAAGGAAAAAGGAGAGAAAAAAGTCGGTCGAATAACGGACAGATATGTTTCATTAATACTTTTTCTTTTACAGATCCTTCGTCGGTAGCTTAATTAAGTATATATTTATTTAGTATAAATTTATGCTACAAGAACCTGTTTCTGCGTTTCAAGAACATTTTTCGGGCTTGCGCAGGTGACGGCACAATAAGCACGCGGTAGACCTACGTTGTAATTTATTAATTTCCAAACGCTCGGTTTTTTATTTTCTTTAATTAATTAATAGCATGGCACCTCCATCAAGTACTTGGAGTCGCTGTGAAGGGAAACTTGCCGCTTACGCGTTTACTTTGGTTAATAATAATGAAGAGTTAGTTTGCAGGTGGTGCTCAAGCATAGAAGTGCTGAGGAACGAGTTAGAACGTGAGAGGAAGGCCAGAATGAGGCAAAATTAGAACCCCTTGACTTCAGTTAAGACCACTAGTGCCTCAGTTTCTACTAATAATATAAATAGTACTAATAGCCGTCTGTCTTCCCATAGTTCCCGACCCTTCGTTCAAGTGCGTAATGGAGCCCCATTGAGAAAACCTAAGACTTGTCTACCAGTAATAAGAAACAATGAGTTTTCTGTTTTAGGTTTCGAAGATGCTGATGAACCGGAAATACGACTCGTTGGCGATTCATTTATTCGAGGGCAGCTCGAGGAATTCTGTGGGAAAAACCTCGTCGTAGGCGCCGTTTCTGCTACCCTAGTGCAATGGTGGAGGATATAACTAATATTGTTGATCATTTTCCAGACTGAACCTCTGAGGACACAACGTATGTTATTCATGTCGGTACTAATAACGTTTTAAATTCTAGATCGGAAGAGCTGCTGGCTAAGTACAGGGACTTACTAGAGCGACTAAAGGAAAAAACTAATAATATTGTTTTAACAGGTATACTTCCTCGAATTATCCAACGTAGCTATTACTACAGCAAGGCGACCTACTTCAACAATAACCTAAAGTCTATTTGCCAACAGGAAGGAGTGCATTTTCCGAATTTTTGGAACAGTTTTTACGGCAGGAGGGACTTGTTCCTCGGAGATGGACTTCATCTTAATGACGTAGAAGCTGCGCGTTTAGGATGACTAATGACTATTTCATAATACTGCCTCTTCTTTTCAGGCTGCCGTAACTCAAACGGTCCCGGCGTAATTTCCTCAAATTTCCCTTGCGATCGCGAACGTATCGCAATTACAAACAATTTGAAGGTTCTATTCTTAAATGCTCGTAGCCTACGAAATAAAATAAACGACTATGATTTAATTGCGATAAATGAATCGTGGCTTAGCACTGAAACACGTGACTTTGTAGGGGAGTGTCAAATTAGAGGTTATAGACTTTTTTTAAAAACAGAATAGGTAGTCGAGGAGGCGGTGTTATGTTGTTTATCAAAGTTAATATTGCGAACGTTATAGATGTAAAGCACACAATTCCAGAACCAATAGATTCGAATATAGCAGAACTTAAATTGAACGATTTCAAACTTGTTGCTGCTGTTATATATAGGCCCCTTAATCAAACAGCTGATACGGACGAAGCGTTATATCGTGAACTAAAGAAAATAATAGGTAGTGAGCAGGCCTTAGTTATGGGTGACTTTAATTGCGCCAACATGAATTACGATACATGCAGGGTGACGCGCAAGGTAATCGTTTAGTTAATTTTCTCGAGGATTGCTCTCTTATTCAAAAGGTTGGGGAACCTACGAGGTTGGACAGTATTTTAGATTTAGTAATAACTAAGGATGATAGGCTAAACACGGATCTTCAAGTAATAGAACTCTTAAGCAATAGCGATCACAATATGGTAGAGTAAGTCACTCGAAACCAGCTAGCTCGACTGAAATTCCTAACTTCCAGCACGCAGACTTTTGTAAATTTCGAAATGAGTTGTCACACGTCAATTGGGAAAACTTAATAGGGATCTCCAAGGTAAAACTAATGTGGGAATCGTTTGCAACGGTATTTAGGACTATAAATGAGGAATGTGTACCGTACAAGATTAAGAGTGCGAAAGTAACCAACAAGCCCTTGTGGTTTGCTTCTAGAGTAGGAGATATTATAAAGAGTAGATATAGGGCTTATACGCTACATAAGTATGATAAAGATAATTTACGAAGCAACTGCATATCTCCCAGGCGTGAAGCAAAAAGTGTAATAAAAAAGTCCAAGCGCGAATTTCAAATCTCCATAGCTTGTGACGGCAAAGAAAACCCCAAGCGATTCTTTCATTACGTCAACAATAGGAATCCAGTAAAAATTGTCTTGGGGCCGTTGAAAAATTTTAACGAAGAGCTAGTTTCTTGAAGCAAGCAAATTGCTACATTGCTAAACGAATTTTTTTCGTCAGTTTTTACTACAGAAGATGTAACGAATATCTCTACGGTCAGAGACATTATACCTTTTGATAATGGTAATACTTTGGATAATATTATGGTTAGGGAAAGGGAGTTAATGCGCTATATTGACAAAATGAAAATGCATAAATCACCGTGGCCAGATTCCATATATCCCATACAACTAAAAGAATTAAAAGAAAGCATTGTTGTGCCGCTAACAAAGATTTTTAATGCGTCTATTTCTGAGGGGTACGTACCAGATAATTTCAAGTTAGCAAATAACAACTGATTATGGGCCAATCAGTTTAACGTCTCTTGTAGGTAAGCTACTGGACTCAATAATTAAGGATCGTATAGTCGAACACTTACAATTGCATAACTTGGTTAGAAATACGCAGCACGGTTTTGGGCGAAATAAATCTTGCTTAAGTAATCTTTTAGAATTTTTTCAAAGCGTGGTTGAGGTTTACGGTAGTCATCTGGCGGTAGATGTAGTGTATTTAGATTTTCAAAAAGCTTTTGACACCGTACCTCACAAAAGACTCATTGAAAAAAATTAAGGCTCATGGAATCTGGGTTGTAGTAATAAATTGGATAGAAGAGTGTTTGGGAGGTAGGAAACAGAGGGTGGGTGATGATGGAGCGGAGTCGTGTGTGTTGGGCTAATGTAGCGAGCGGCGTTCTTCAGGTTTCTGTATTGGGCCCCTTGCTTTTTCTTATATATATTAACGAATTAGATGTCGGCATAGTCAGTACAGTTTCAAAGTTTGCGGATGACACGAAGTTGGCTGGTAGGGCGATTATTGACAAAGATAGAGGTAAAATCCAGGAAGATCTGAATAAAATCGTTGATTGGTCAGTCACATGGCATATGAGATTTAACGTAGATAAGTGTAAAATTTTACATAGAGGTTCGCGCAGCGGTAATTTTGCGTATAGTATGTCAGGGAAGGAGGTAGCAAGCGTAGAGCAGGATAAAGATTTAGGAGCTATAGACACTGGTGATTTAAAAGTAGCGAAACAAAGTACAACAGCGGTCAATAAAGCGAACAAACTGCTAGGTTTTACAGCTCGGAATTTTGAGTACAAATCGCGCGATATTATTGTTCCTCTTTAGAAATCATTAGTTAGACCCCATTTGGAGTACGCGATCCAATTTTTGAATCCGCATATGGGGAAAGATATAGACAAAATCGAAAGAGTTCAAAGACGAGCAACTAAGCTGATTCAGTCGCTGAGGTCGAAGTCGTACGAGGATAGACTTAAGGAGTTAAAATTGACTACACTCGAGACTAGGAGGCTAAGGGGTGATATAATCCAGGTTTTCTAAATTATGAATGGGTTCGATAACGTAGATAGAGATAGCTTTTTCGAAATATCTAAATATAATAGGACTAGAAATAACGGGTGTAAGTTGACAAGTAGAAAGTTCGAGACAGAGGCTGCCAAAAACTTTTTTGCGCATAGAATAGTAAATAGCTGGAATAGTTTGCCGGGAGAAGTAATTAAGAGCACGTCTATAAACACTTTTAAAAATCGATTAGACGCATATGTTGATAGATTGGGTATAGTTCAAGATAGTAAAATTAGGTCTTTGCGGTTCAGAACCCACGTAAAATTTAGGTCCTCTCCGCCACCACGGACGACATGCACAATAAAAAATTACGAACACAAATAGGTAGACCAGCCATGAGTGGATCCTAGGGTGTTTGTTGGTCTGAGACATTATAACATTATAAGATTATAACATATATATAGAATATATATATGTATATATATATATATATATATTATATATATATATATATATATATATATATACACACTATCTATATATATATATATATATATATATATATATATACTCTATATATATATACCTATATATACACTGTGTGTAATATATATATATATATATATAAATATATATAAAATGTTTCAGACCAACAAAGACCCTAGAATCCACTCATGGCTGGTCTACCTGTGTTCGTAATTGTGTATTGTGCATGTCCTCCGTGGTGGCGGAGAGGACCTACAATTTTACGTGGGTTCCGAACCACAAAGCCTTAATTTTACTACCTTAAACCATACCCAATCTATCAACGTAGATAAATCCCCCCCACTATCGAGGTTTCGAACCCTTTCGCCCATTTGAAAAGGGACGTGAATGAGGGGGAAACTATTTTAATTGGGGACTCTTTAGTGCGCCATATGGACACAGAGTTCGTTAAACGGCATCCAACCAAGAGGAGGAGTGTCTGTCTCCCAGGGGCCAGGGTTGACAGAGTTAGAGACGAGGTGGACAGGATTGACGTTGCCTCCCGTCACTCGATGTTGGTGACGATGGTAGGGGGCAACAACTCCTATAGGTCCTATACGAGAGTGCATGACCTTTTGGAGAGATATAAGGGGTTAATTAGGTCCCTAAAGGCGAGGTCAGATAGGTGTTTAGTTTTAAGTATTACCCCAAGGCACGGTTTGGGTCTTAGAATTACGTCTAAAACAATATTTTTGAATAATAAATTAGAAGAGATTTGTGCTGAGGAAAATGTACCCTTCGTAAAGCTGTGGTCAGAATTCAGTGATCCTTGCCTTTTTATAAAAGATGGGGGTGCATTTTAATGAAATAGGTAATGCTAGGCTAGGTAGGTTAATTGACGAAAACGTTGTGGGTCCAGGAAACGCGGGCCCGACGTGAAAAATAGTTTAAAACGCCGGCCCGTGGTAAAAAATAACTTAAACGTCTTTTATTGCAACGCGCGTAGTATTAGAAATAAATTAAACGAATTTAAGGCGATAATTTATTCCGGCAACTACGATATAGTTGTTATCACTGAAACGTGGTTAAATACCGTGACTCGGGACTTGTTGGGGGAACTTCATATACCGGGTTTTAAACTCTTTACTAATGATAGGTTACATAGGTTTGGTGGCGGCGTTTTGCTGTACATTCATAATTCCCTTAGGGCTATCGAGGTTAAGATAGATTTTCCGGCAGCAATTAATGCGATATGCGTTGAAGTAAGGGCGCGAAGTATTAGTTTTAATTTTGTTGTTGTTTATAGACCTCCCGTTCAACCCCTCGATACCGATACTAGATTTTATGCACTTGTTGATGACTTTATTCACAATCGGAATAATATAATTGTCGGAGACTTTAACTGCCCTAATGTTAATTACGAGACTTTCACTGGTAATGAGGAGGGTTTGAGATTGATTGAGTTGATGCAGGGTAATTTTTTACGACAGATGGTTACCGAACCAACGCGCAGTAACAATATTTTAGAAGTGGTGATGACGAACGGCGAAAATATAGTCTAGTCGAAGGTTTAGAAGTAGGCGAGAGTTTAGGATGTAGTGATCATGAAATTGTTAGGTTTAAGTTATTGATAGAAAACACTAAGGATAGTAACGTAATAGAAGTCCCTGATTTTCGTAGGTCTAATTTTGATAGTTTTGCGGACAGGATGGGAGTAGTGGACTAGGATAACTTATTGATGGGTAATGACATAAATTTGCATTGGGAGGCGTTTAAAGAAAGTTTTATAAATATTGAAAGGGAGTTTATTCCTCGTAGGCCCAAGCGCGCTAGAAATCATGGAGTGCCCAAATGGCGGACTAGGGAAATAGGCGAGTTCATAAACGACCGTAACAGAGCGTATAGACTTAATAAGCGCAATGGCACGGAAGCTAACGTTAATAGATATATCGAGCTTAGACGTCAGGTTTAAAGATCAGTTAGGAATGTTAAGCGTAATTTAGAGATACTTATAGCTGCGGATAGTAAACATAATCCAAAAAAGTTTTTTGAATACGTCAATAATCGTAAGCCGATAAAAGATAACATAGGCCCTCTAGTGGATGTTAACGGCGCTTTGGCTTCTGACGCTCAGGCGATGGCGGGTATTTTCAATGTCCCCGACGTGGATGATATCGTTCCATTTAGTAGTGAGACTATTTTGGATGAAATAACCTTTAACGAGGGTGAGATTGCGCATTATATCGATAGGCTAAAAGAAAGTTAGCAAGGCTCCAGGCCCTGACGCTTTTTATCCCAGACATTTGAAAGATTTGAAAGACGTTATCGTAGGCCCCTTAATGAAGATTTTTAATCAGTCACTTGAAACGTGGATTATTCCTGAAGACTTCAAATTAGCTAACGTCACGCCCATTTTTAAAAAAGGCGAACGCACAGTAGCTAGCAATCATAGGCCCATTAGCTTAACGTCAATTGTCGGTAAACTTTTGGAATTCGTAGTTAGGGATCGTATCATCGATCACTTAGAAGGTAGAGATTTGATTAATAGTAGTCAGCATGGGTTTCGACGCCATAGATCTTGTTTAACTAATTTGTTAGAATTTTATAACGAAATAATGTGCGAATACGATAGGCATAGAGCGGCTGACGTTATTTATTTAGATTTTAAAAAGGCGTTCGATACAGTTCCGCATAGAAGATTAATTGCGAAAGTTAAAACGCACGGTATACGCGGTCAGGTAGCTAACTGGTTAGAGGAATGGCTTCGTGCTAGGAGACAGAGGGTCGTTGTTAATGGTAGTGAATCGGGGTGGCTGGATGTAGGTAGCGGAGTCCCACAGGGTTCAGTGTTAGCCCATTGCTATTCGTAATCTACATTAACGACATAGATGTAGGATTGACTAGTAACGTGTCAAAATTCGCGGACGATACTAAAATAGGCGGTAAGGTTGTTAACGAGGACGATAGAAATAGGCTCCAAGACGATGTAAATAGGATTATGGAGTGGACGGTTAAGTGGCAGATGCAATTTAACGTAGACAAATGTAAAGTTTTGCATGTAGGTTCTCGCAACAATAATTACACGTACACGATGGTAGAGAGTTAGCGAGCGTTGACGAAGAAGTAGATTTAGGCGTACGCGTATCTAAGGATTTAAAGGTTAGGAACCAGTGCCTGGAGTCTTGCGCAAAAACTAATAGGATGTTAGGCTTCATAGCGCGTAATTTCGAATTTAAATCGAAGGATATTATATTGCCCCTTTACAAGTCCCTAGTCAAGCCTCATTTAGAATATGCCGTTCAGTTTTGTTGCCCGTATTTGCGTGAGGATATTGATAGGTTAGAAAGGGTTCATCGTCGTGCCACGAAACTAATTCCGTCATTGCGCAACAAGCCTTATGAAGATAGGATTAAAGAGTTAGACTTGCATTCACTCGAAACTAGGAGATTAAGGGAGGAGCTTATTGAAGTTTTCAAAATCGTTAATAAAATCGACAACGTAAATTTTGACAAACTGTTCACTTTCGATAATAGCAATACTCGTAATAACGGATTTAAGTTGCGTGGCAGACGTTTCATTACTAATATCGCTAAAAACTTACGTTTAAAGTAATTGATAAATGGAATAATCTTCCTGCGCCCGTCGTGAACTCTACCAGCGTTAGTATGTTTAAGAACCGTCTAGATAGGCATTTTAAAAATATTAACGTTGTTTAAAAAAAAAATTAGCAACAGGAGCTCTGGGGGTGGTGGTCGAGGATGAGTCTGTTGACGATGATGCCAGCTTGTGACATGCCAGCGTGTGATGCCAGCAATGAAATTATTATTATTAAAAAAAAAATTAGACTAACACGAACGTAGATGTAGCTCGTAGCGTAAACTAACCCACTTTTTGTTTAACTTTACCTACTTTTTTTTCTTATCCTCTCCTTACTTGCATGTCTCTAACTTTCTTTCCTTTCATGTCTGTAGTTTGCATGGTATGACAGTGAGTTAAGACTGTGTTTGCATGGTTTGTAAGGGTTCTTATTTTACTTCTCTTCATCTTTCACCCCTTTCCTATTCTCTTCGACTATTTTTCCGACTTGTCAGCAGTGGCCGGCGGATGATGATGGTGAGTCTTTTTTCCCTTTTTTTGAATTAATGTTAACCCACGAGTGATAGGTTTTGCTACTTACTTAACCTCTTATTTTCATCTCTTAAACCCCTACTCTTTTCTTTCTCTCGGGCTAACCTTAGAGTGGATCTTAGGGTCTTTGTTAGCCTTAGCTTCTGTAGATCTGTAGAACATATGCGTCTAATCGATTTTTAAACATGTTAAAAGACGTGCTACTAATTACTTTTACCGGCAAACTATTCCAGCTATTTACTATTCTATGCGTAAAAAAGTTTCTGGCAACTGCTGTCTCGAACCTTCAACTTGTCAACTTACACCCAGTATTTCTAGTCCTATTATATTGAGATATTTCGAAAAAACTATCGCTATCTACGTTATCGAACCCATTCATAATTTTGAAAACCTGGATAATATCACCCCTTATCCTCCTACTCTCGAGTGTAGTCAATTTTAACTCCTTAAACCTATTCTCGTACGACTTCGACCTAAGCGACGGAATCATCTTAGTTGCTCGTCTTTGAACTCTCTCGATTTTGCCTATATCTTTTCGCATATGCGGATTCCAAAATTGGGTCGCGTACTCCAAATGGGGTCTAATTAGTGATTTATAAAGAGGAAAAATAATATCGTGCGATTTGTACTCAAAATTCCGAGCTATAAAACCTAGCACTTTGTTCGCTTTATTGACCGCTGCTGAACTTTATTTCGCCACTTTTAAATCACCAATGACTACATATAACTCCTAAATATTTTTCCTGTTTTACGCTTGCTAATTCCTTCCCTGACATACTATACGCAAAATTACCGTTCCGCGAACCTATATTAAAATTTTGCACTTATCGACATTAATCTCTGCCATGTGACTGATCAATCAACGCTTTTATTTAGATCTTCCTGGATTTTTTCTCTATCTTCGTCATTAATCTCCCTACCACCCAACTTCGTGTCATCCACACACTTTGAAACTGTACTGACTAGGCCGACATCTAAATCGTTAATATATATAAGAAAAAGCAAGGGACCCAATACCGAACCCTGAGGAACGCCACTCGCTACATTAGCCCAACACGACTCCGCTCCATCAACAACCTTCCTCTGTTTCCTACCTTGCAACCACTCTTCTATCCAATTTATTACTACACCCCTGATTCCATGAGCCTTAATTTTTTTCAATGAGTCTTTTGTGCGGTACGGTGTCAAACGCTTTTTGAAAATCTAAGTACACTGCATCAACCGTCCGATGACTATCGTAAACTTCAAACCACGCTTTGAAAAAATTCTAAAAGATTAGTTAAGCAAGATTTATTTCGCCTAAAAACGTACTGCGTATTTCTAATCAAGTTATGCAATTCTAAGTGTTCAACTATACGATCCTTAATTAATGATTGCAGTAGCTTACCTACGAGAGACGTTAAACTGATTGGCCTATAACTTCCCACCGCACCTTTATCGCCTTTCTTAAAGATAGGTGTTACATTTGCTAACTTGAAATTATCTGGTATGCACCCCTCAGAAATAGACGCATTAAAAATCTTTGTTAGCGGCACAACAATGCTTTCTTTTAATTCTTTTAGTTGTATGGGATATATGGAGTCCGGCCACGGTGATTTACACATTTTCATTTTATCAATATAACGCATTACCTCCCTTTCACTAACCACAATATTGTCCAAGTATAACCATTATCAAAAGGTATTATGTCTATGACCGTAGTGATATTCCTTACATCTTTTATAATAAAAACTGACGTAAAAAATTCGTTTAGCAAGGTAGCTATTTGCTTGTTTTAAGAAATTAGCTCTTCGTTAAAATTTTTCAACAGCCCCCAGACACTTTTTACTGGATTTCTATTGTTGACGTATTGAAAGAATCGCTTGGGTTTTTCTTTGCCGTCACGAGCTATGGAGATTGCAAATTCGCGCTTTGACTTTTTTATAACACTTTTCGCTTCACGCCTTAGAGATATGCAGTTGTTTCGTAACTATAAATTGTCTTTATCGCATTTATGTAGCCTATAAGCCCTATCTCTACTCTTTATAATATCTCCTACTCTAGAAGTAAACCACAAGGGCTTATTGTTTACTTTCGCACGCTTAATTTTGTATGGTACACATTCCTCATTTATAGTCCTAAATACTGTTTCAAACGATTCCCACATTAGTTTTTTAGTTTTGCGTTGGAGATCCCTATTAAGTTTTCCCAATTGACGTATGACAATTTATTTCGAAATTTACAAAAGTCGGTGTGCTGGAAGTTAGGAATTTTAGTCGAGTTAGCTGGTTTCGAGTGACTTATTGAGAGGACAAACTCTACCATATTTTGATCGCTATTGCTTGACGGTTCTATTACTTGAAGATCCGTGTTTAGTCTATCATCCTTAGTTATTACTAAATCTAAAATACTGTCCAACCTCATCGGTTCCCCAACCTTTAGAATAAGAAAGCCTTCCTCGAGAAAATTAAGTAAACGATTACCTTCCGCATCTCTCTTCATTGTATCGTAATTCACGTTGGCGCAATTAAAGTCACCCATAACTAAGGCCTGCTCACTACCTATTATTATCTTTAGTTCACGTATACGCTTCGTCTGTATCAGCTGTTTGATTAGGGGGCCTATAAATAACCGCAACAACAAGTTTGAAATCGTTCAATTTAAGTTCTGCGATAGTCGAATCTATCAGTTCTGGAATTGTGTGCTTTACTTCTATAACGTTTGCAATATTATCTTTGATATACAACATAACACCGCCTCCTCGCCTACCTATTATATTTTTAACAAAAAGTCTATTACCTTTAATTTGATACTCCCATAGAAAGTCACGTATTTCAGTGCTAAGCCACGATTCATTTATCACAATTAAATCATAGTCTAAATTTACAAGCAATTAAAGAAAAAATTTCGTTTATTTTATTTCGTAGGCTACGAGCATTTAAGGATATATACACTATATATATCTTACTTCTTATTTCAGCTCCCAGGTAGGCTAGTTAGCCTGTCAGTGGAGCTAGCCTCCTTCGCCACTCCGCCCTGTCCAGCAGCACTCCCGTTTCCCCGAGCTCTTTCATGCTGAGCAAGTCGTATCTTCGCAAGCTCTCCTCCACTTCGTCCCTCCATCTCCTTCTCGGTCTCCCCCGCGGTCTTCTGCTATTCCCTGGTCTCCACTCCCAGCACCTCCTCGCAGTTCTCCCCTCCTCCATTTTCTCCAAGTGGCCCAACCATCTCAATTTGGCAGCGTCGATTTTTCTCAAAATCGGCGTTACTCCCACATTGGCTCTTATTTCTTCATTTCTTGTCCTATCTCCTCGCGTCTTTCTCAGAATAGTCCTCAGCCTTCTCATTTCTGCCGCCTGAATTCTACTTCCATCCGCCGTGCATATTTTCCAGTGTTCCGACCCATAAATCAGTATTGGTGTTAAAACTGTTTCGAAGATTATTTTCTTAGTCCCAAGGGGCATATGTTCATCTCTCAGTAGCGGGTATAACATTCCGACATTTTTACTAACTTTGCAATTCTTTCAGTTATTTCTTGCATATTACCACTTTCTTTAGTAAACATACTCCCTAAATATTTAAATTTTTCAACATTTCTTATTTCCTTTGCTCCTATTTGAACTCCATATTCTCTTCTTCTCTTCGACATACACTTAATATTTCTGTCTTTACTACATTCATTTCCACTCCCCACTCCTTCAAACATTCATTCCAATCAATTATTCATTTCACCCCTGTTCTAACTTCAAACCACTTACATTTCATTAGTCTTTCGCTTATTAATTCTACAGTCTGTATGTTTGGGGACAATCTCGGTCCAATAATCATTGCCACTCCGTGCATCCTCCTCCGACCCTCCTCCACTCCTCTGTACATTAAGGTGGAGTGAAAATATCATTTTTGGATTTTTAATTTACTTGAGTGTGGAAAAGTTGCCAATGGGCTTTAGAAACAAGCATGTGAAATTATAATACAATTGAAGCATTGCTTGATTGACCACCAGCGATTTTAATATATGGCATATTTCATGTTTTAACGATCGCTTTGCCCATCAGGAGTCATCCAAGATGCTGGTCTTTCATCCATGTTTATGCAAATAATTAATAGCTTAGTTTGCTGTAGACTGTGTTATTGCATACTTGAGGTTGACATTTAAGATTACAACATGTGTGGAATGTAAATTAATGGCAATTACAGAGGGTGGCCAAATTATTAGAGCTGATGTGAGTAAGTGAGATAAGAAAGAGTTTAGTTAACAATACATTGATTTAATGCTAGTTTCAGTGATGGTAGTGATTTGGTGCGATAACATATGCAGTCCGTGAGTCAGAGGGGATGGGAGATTGGGAGTGGGGGGAGAGTGAGTAATATGCAAAGCGCGGCTGCTCCGCCAAGCTCAGTGCACATGTGGCAGTGAGAATTGAAGGTTATTTGTGCTGTTATCATCATTTTTTCGTGAAACTTGATATTAAAAGTAAGTTAATTACATATTGATATCTGTTTATAGGTGTTTGACAAGTGAGTGTGACAGTATTAATTTGATATTTCTTTTTCTTGCAGAAATTCTTTAATAGGCTTACATTGCTTACAATTTATAATAATTGTTTTTTTTTTTCAGAATGGAAATTATTACGAGGGAGAAGGCGGCATGTGTGATTTTTGGCGCGCCACGCGAGATACCCACAAATGTTCTTCCCACCTACCCTACGCTGATGTTATGAAGGCTTACATCCATACAAGACAACAGCTGACAACGAAGAATAACAAATATCCACCGTTCGCCGAAGTATCAAAAAAAGTTTGCGTTGATGTTGAACTTGTTTGGGAGAAAGCGTCTCTTCCGACCGTGACGCACGGACGAGTGATTGAAACGCTCAGACCGTACAACGAGAAATACAAGAAAATCTTGAAACCATACAAGGCTCGGAAGGACAACGACAACTACAAGCAACAACTTGAACAGTTCAGAGAAGACGCAGATAAACTCTTCGACATTAGCAAATGCAAATGTGTAGATTTCGTCATGAGCTGTAAGTGCGAAAGAGCGGACAAAGTACCACTCAAAGAAAGAAAGTTTCTAGAGGACCAGAGAGGAGCCAGAAAGATGATTATAGGAGGCATCGATTTGGTGGAAACAACAAAGCTACAGAAGAAAATATCCAGGAAAGTCTGTGAATCGAGAAGACACAGCATTCACCAAGAACAATCGAAGCAGCAATGCAATTCTGGAAGCTACAACGAGGAAGACAAGGACGACGACACCGACAACAGCGACGAAGAATACACCCTATCTAAGTCACACTGTAAACCTGATCTATCGACACTGGAGAGTAAACGTCAAAGAATGACGATGACTGTACGATTACCATGTTTGGCTAAAGCGTGCGATAGAACGGGCGTCTCAGATCGAGCAGCAGCCGTTATTGCCTCATCCGTGCTACAAGACATTGGAATTGTGTCTACAAATGACACCTCCAAAGTCATTGATCGTAGTAAAATTCGCCGAGAAAGAAGTAGAACTCGTCAAGAACTGACAAAACTAGACAGCAGTATGAGACTTGCCTGGATTGTACTTCGACGGTCGAAAGGATAGAACGATGAAAAATGTACGAGACGCCGCAGGACATGGCCACCGGGACAGAGATACAGAAGAGCACGTCAGCATTATTTGTGAACCAGGTTCATCGTACTTTGGCCACGTGACGCCGTCAAGTGGATCAAGCAAGGCGATTTCCAAAGTAATCTTTGAATGCTTGGCTGCGCGAAGTGTGGATCTCGACAGTGTGAAAGTCGTCGGATGCGACGGAACCGCTGTCAACACTGGACATAATGGCGGAGTTATTCGGCAGCTTGAGGAATTACTACAAAAACCGCTGCAATGGCTCGTGTGCTTATTACATGCTAACGAGCTCCCCCTGCGACACCTGTTTCAGCATTTAGATGGAGCAACTACAGGACCTAAGTGCTTCTCAGGACCGATAGGGAAATCTCTCACAGCATGCACGGAACTCCATAACATCGTATGAACCTATATCTCCATTACAGCCACTGCCGCATGTTGACGTGAAGGACCTGAGCACTGATCAGCAGTACCTGTGGCAGATGTGTCAAGCTGTCAGTGAAGGACACTGTCCCTGTGATCTAGCATTGCGAAAACCGGGACCATTGAACCACTCGCGATGGTTGACAACTGCCAACAGAATCCTCCGCCTCTATGTTGGCCTCGATGCACCATCCAACAACATCAAAACTCTTGTCACATTCATCATCCGGGTCTACGCCCCAACATGGTTCGCCATCAAGACGCAGCCATCATGCAAAGATGGAGCCAAACATCTGCACGGGATGATGGTGAGAACACGGTACCTCAGCTCCTCTCTAAAGAAAGTCGTCGACCCGGTGATTCGGCGAAACGGCTTCTGCGGACACCCCGAGAACGTGCTATTAGCCATGATCACAGATGAGCGACCACATATAAGGGAACTCGGACTCAGAAGAATCATGAAGGCAAGATCACATGTGTCTGCAAACAAAATCCGCAGGTTTCGAGTGCCACCGCTCAACCTCGACGCGACCGAATACCAGGACATGGTCGATTGGCAGACTTTGACCGTGACGGAGCCTCCTGTTACGATGGATATGACGGACAACGAATTGAACGACATGATCTCTGCTCAAATTTCACCAAGTGTCCTCTTCCCTCGCTTCCCTTGTCACACACAGGCGGTGGAAAGATGCGTGAACCTAGTTACCGAAGCTTCAGCCGCTGTGTGTGGCGAGACGTCCCGCCATGGATTTATTCGGGCTCGCGTCGCTTCTCGGCAGCTTATGCCGAAACTTGAGTCTAAACGTGACTATCAATTCTGAATTAACCATGCATGCATAACTCAAACTCTATCGTTAGCATAATAGTGTGCCAAAATAACTAAAAATATATAGTCTGATGTTTACTCGTATTTTAGGTATTTTTGTGTAAAATCGTATATTATTGTAAACTTATAACGTCTGGTGGTCGATCAAAAGATTGTCTGATTTTAATAAACCTTTTTGCATATTGTTCTATTAGTCCATTGGCAACTTTTAAAACCTCAAGTAAGTTAAAATTCACAAAAAAAATTTTTTGGGCCATTTTCACTCCACCCTACTGTACATACACCTGAGAAATTATTCTTTCTTTTGCCCATTTCAATCGCCTTTGCTTATCGCTATACCTCAGTTAAGGTTTTTTAGCAGCTACACGATCACTGAACCCTGCCTCCCATAGACGCATTAGGACTGTTAAACATGAGACGTTGTTTTTTTTTTTTTGTTAAATTATGTTCAGCGGCTAGTACAGCGGAGTTGCTGTCAGGAACCTATTTCTTTTGGACTTCCTAACCAATAATCTATCTCCCCTTACTGTTGTCTTTCTTTTTCTTTCTCGGAAGTAGCATGGGCGCAAAAGGAGAGAGTGCAATGCAATTGCAAATGTTGATAAATGTTGCAAGAGGCTATGCAACAAGGGGAATGTTGAAAGAGGTTATGCAACATGGGGAGGAGTTATCCTCCAAGTTCCAATGAACTCCCGCTGGGGGAGACCTCTTTAGGGGAGAAGTTAGGACGGCCTCACCCCTGAAAGGGGTATACCTAACCTAAGAGAGAAAGGAGGAAAGAGGAAGAGGAGTGTTCGCTTGGTAGGAGCCAAGCGCATATTGTGACTTCTGCCGAGCGTCCGCTTTCTTATAAGCCCCTAATCCGCCAGTTGGCTTAATCCGCCAGTTGGCTTAATCCGCAAGTTGGCTTAATCAGCCAGTTGGCACAATGTATACAACGTTTGGACAAATGCACGTACACCCCGCCTATACGCCCATAAAATATTACGCAGACACACAACTATATGCGCGATTATATGGGCCGGGTTCGAGAACCAGTGACGGCGCATCCTTCCACGGTTAGTAGATAAATGGGAAACCAGGGTATCCTAGTGGTCCGTGTTAAACTGTAGGTCTAAGGTGGAGTGGAAACATCCTTCCACGATTGGTAGATAAATGGGTAACCAGGGTATCCTAGCGGGGATCCCGTTAAACTGTATTGAAAGACGCGATCATGTTGTTTATCTGTTTGGTTATTCCCCCTCTCTCTCCCTCTCTCTCTCTCTCTCTCTCTATCGCGCTCTCTCTCTTTCGCGCTCTCTCTCTTATATGTATATATATATATATTTCCCCGTTAAAAAGTAGGTCTAAGGTGGAGTGTAAACATCCTTCCACGGTGGGTAGGTAAATAGGAAACCAGGGATCCCGTTAAACTGTATTGCAACACTCGATCATGTTGTTTATCTGTTTGTTTATTTCCTTCTCTCTCTCTCTCTGTTATATATATATATATTTCTCCGTTAAAAAGTAGGTCTAAGGTGGAGTGTAAAGCTTGACCTTCGTCAAAATGAACGATTCGGGCCGAAGCTATCGAAAGCAAAGGAGAGTCTATATATGTACATTTCAGGAAAAAAGTTCATCTGATAAATTCTGAAAATTGGTACAAGAAACGTACAAAAAATTTATAATCATGCCAAACTGAATTAATTAGCTCTCTCTCCGGCTAACTTGAATTGGATATTACGGTCTTTTTCATCTGTAACTTCTGGAAATTAAAACAGGACAAATGGTACACATAGCATATACATATATGTATTATATATATATATATATATTAGGGTGGGGTGAAACGCAATTCTTTGTGGAATATTTATTTGCTTCACCTATAATTTCTTTTGAGCAGTAAATAATATCATCTCATGCGTTTGCGTTGGAATTTATCTCAGGAACCTTAAATTCTCTGATTTTTGACACATTTTCCGTCTTTGTTCTAATATTCATGATGAAATCAACTGCTCTGTTTCGTTTTTGTTCTGATGTATCTGATAACATTGATATCAGAACATTTTCGTAGTGAGCAAAATATGCGTTTCTAGCAATTTAAGGCTTCACTACATTCTGAACATCCTTTGGAAGTAGATGAAATCTTTTAATTGCTCCAAATATGTGATGTGGTCCATTCCATATATATACGGTCTACTCTTGATATCGAACCAGCTTGGTCCATAATTTGTAACAATGAAGAAAATTATTGAATAAAGAGCCAATGAAGGAGTTTTCTCTGCAATGTATAAGCGGCAGACACGATTTGCTAATGTCAGCCATCGAGAATGGTTCAGTGGTCCGGGTTGTGTATTTTCCAAATCTTTTGGGACATTCACACTTCTTATAGCTACAATAATTTTGTACAAATACTGTTGATCTTGGCTAAGATCATCTATAACCTCTTCTGATATGTGTGTTAAATCAGTGCCTTCTCTAATTGGTTTGAAATTGAGTGCAGGCATTTTTTTCACATTCTTTCAGTGCTACTCGGATTTTTCCAGTAAAACATGTTGGACATTTTGTTTTACCATCAAAATGTTCAAATAAGTGTCGAAGGGGAAGTTCATTTGTATGCAGCATACAAAGGTTCCATGGTAACGGTTTCTTTAGTTTTTCTTGTGAGGTGGATGATCCCACCTTTGGCACCTGTGTTGGTATTTTTACTGTCATATCCTATGAGACGAATGCTCTCATTAATAACTGACTCTTGAAAGAAGGAGAACAAACTATCAGCTATATCTTGAGCTTTATCAGAAGAAGGAACTACATGGGTTAAATATTCATTTCCTGGCTCAGACACCAAAACATAGTGTTCCTCTCTAATGGAGTCTCCGTAACATTTGTTTCCTTTCTTCACCTTCACCAAAGTCTTGTCCTTTCTTCCGTCAAAAAATATAGCAGATATGACAGCAGGATTAGCTTTACTCTCCATCACCAAACTTTTTCTCATTTTTCTCTCTTTCCGCGGATTTTGTTCTTGTTAATCAAAAGCGTACTATCTTCTTTAGTGATAGCTCCAGAATCAACTAAAGCAGCTGAAGCCAAAGCAGCTGCTGCTCGATCTGAAATCCCAAATATATCGGTTTCCATCGCTACAGTAGGCAATGGAAGTCTCATTTGACCTTTTATGGCAACTGACTCATAGTTTGATTTAATCTGATGTGGGTCTAATTCATATTTTGTGGAAGTACTCTCTACATCTGAAAAACACTATTTCTGTTAAAATATGAGAGTCCTTCATTTATTTTCTTCTTTTAACCATTCCTTCTTCTGTCCGTAATTTCCTATAAAAACAGAAGCTCTTCTTTTGGTACCTTCAGTTCTCTTCGACAGGTGCATCTTATGTGAACATCTTCGCAGCTTTCAGGAGAGCCAAAGTTTTGATGGGAGATAAAAGGGCATTTACAGGCACTGATATCGAATAATTCTTCCAAGGTGTCATTAAAATTTTCTCTCATTTCGGCACTACTTTTTGATCTACTAAGATCGTTTGCTTTGCCGATGAACCGCTTTAATTTGATATAAACTGATTTGTCAGCTATTGCAGGAATTGAAGCTTTTCTCCAAATACAGAGTATATTTTCAGTAATTTTGTTGAAAATATCAATTACGTGAAGTCACTGAAGTGGCTTCTTTTAAAAGAACATGATATTGGCCCACCTGTTTATTTGTTGGCAATGTTGTAAGAGGAAGCTCTTGTGCAGTTCCAAATATAAAATGTGGTTTTGATTGACTCCTTGTAGCTCTGATGTTTGAAGCAGAAGCCATATTTGTTACTAATTATCAGAAATTATCAATTCCAAATTCACCAAAAACCTGAAAAATAAAAATTTCATTAAACATCTGAAACATTTACATGGTGTAGGAAATGTGAAATAAACAATTTTTGCTTCAGCAAACTTTTTTGTAAAGAGAATACGTTTCGAGTTATGAAGCATATAATGACTAGCTGGCGGCCATTTTTTTGGGGGGAAAATGGGGTACTTAGGATGAATTGAAAATTTTTAAATCTCATATTCTTTTTTATCACCCTTCAATCCATCTTATTACCAGTGAAGCAATAGTTGAAATATTTTCACTCCACCCTAATATATATACAATTATATTAAACATCGTTCTGAAAATTTTGGAGTTTGACGAAGGCGATAGATAAACTTCTTTCGGCAGAAGTTTATGATCTCGAAATAAACTTTGGGGTTTAATGAATCGCATCCGATACACATCTCTGTCATTTTTTTAAACTTTTATATCGTACGCGAAATCTGCACATCAACAAATTATTACAACTATGAGAACGGTTTCGAAATGCTGTAGACCTTCGCGCACTGATGATTTTTCCTTTTCCTTAATGGTAATTGATTTTAAAACTATCTTCCAGTTTCTGACGCTTTATTTTTCAGAGGAAATAATAAATTTTCCGAACCTATTTTAGAAGGGGTACACTAAACCGTTTTACAAATTTATCTTCCAACCTCGTTAAGTATCTCATGTAATTGGATGCCTGTCATACGTTCAAATCTCCCTTCCCCCACCAACTCATCGGAACCCCAGAATAAAAGATAAAAAAACAACGCGTTTCTCTCTCTCTACGAATGGGTATATCTGACACGCCCCAGATTTCATGGGGCAGCCAATCACAACCCTGTGGGCAGAGCCCGGGAGCTCTGGTTGGAGGCTAGGCGGGCATATACTTTAAGAGTCGCCCAAATTTCATTGATAGCCAATAGGAAGCTTGCGAATTGGGTATTGTGAAATGTTCATAATTACGAGCCCCATTATAAAAGGAAGCATTTTCATCTGGAATCCTCATCAGTTGCATTATCAGCCAGTGCTACAGAAATATCTCATCATGAGTCAGCCACAGCAGCTTTACATCTCCCCGGAATTGTTTGAGGATGAAGGTTTCTAGGCAGCGGCTGCGCTCCACCTTTTCGTAGCTGCAGACCGAAACGCTCTACTTTCAACGCAGATGGTTGCAGAAATTTGTAACGGAGTGCAAGAACAGTTCAATGAGGAAGATATTAAAAAGTAAGTAATTTCTGATTATATACTTCAATTCATTCAGTGCCAGTGGTGTTAATTAATTTATAAAAGGCCTTAATAAATGCGTTTTGGAAAATAGTTTGTGATTTAAGCGGAAAGCCGGGCTATGTATATATAACGTTTCAATCAGTGTTAGTTAATTTATAAAATGCAGTAATAAAACGAAGTGAAAGGCTATCTGTCCAGAGGTCGGGGCCCGGTCTCTATTCATATATATATATATATATATGTTCCTCTGTGTTCTGCGTGTATTTTGGTAAAAAACAATATGTTTTTAATTATTGCACCTTCTCTGTTTCCTTCGTAGTTATTTCGGCATATATATATACAGTATATTTATAATAAAAAGCGTAGTTCCTACGTTTCCTGACTTTTCACCCTCCCCTATATATATATATATATATACACACAAACTTCGTACATACTTTCAACACACGCTTCGAGATTGTGTTCCGTAAAGCTCCAAATGTGCACTTTTTAATGCAACTTATAAGATAAACAAGCGTTTTAAAATTTAAGACCTTAACTTTTTCAAAGAAAATTTTTGCCGAAGGGAAACTTTGTTAAAAATAAATGTATTTTGAAACAGATCCTTTTAATAGAAATTATCAAATAGGATCCACTTCATACTTTCAAAATACTTTTAATAACTACGCAACGGAAAATTAGGTTCTTTGGTACCAGTAATATATATATATATATATATATACCTTTGGTACCTTTGGTTAGCTTCCGCCCGAATTGTTCATTATAACGAAGGTCTGCCTTAGAGGATATCTGCTTCGAGATTATAATTTGCCAGGCGTCCTAAGCGGCATTTTCTTTTATTGTAACTCTTTCATTAAACTTTAATTTAACTTAACTTTAATTGACTCAGTATGAACTAATCATGTTAACTTCTCCTTAAAGAACTGAAACGGAGCTTGAACGTGTTATAGCTACTTTTCGTTTTGAGGAAAGGGAAATAAATGATTTGGAGGCTTTACTGCACAGCCAACCCAGTGACCTGAATACCGAGGTCGAGGTATTGGCTCACATCCGGTTCAACGAATGCCAGGTCATCGAGGAACTAATGTAAGTTTTTTGTTTGTTAAGAACAAAATACATTGTATTTTCATTTAAATTATTAAATGGCAAAAAACATGTACAAAGCGGCTTACAGAACTAGTGTCCATTGGATAAGCCTTAATGGAGACATTTTAAAAATACGCCTTTACACAATATAGATACAATTATACACCTTTACACAATACAACGAGTGCTCACAAATAGGTACCTTTTTTTATCTGTCTGCATACCAACTCGTCATTCATTTCAGTCTTGCTCAAATCGAATAATTTTTAAAAATTTATAAATCCCTTCCCACGTGACATGTGCAGGAGAAATGAAAGGCAATACATGCCACAAGTGTTACTAAAATAGCCTTGGAAACGGTAAGGATTCCATACAATTTGAGGAATATGTAACTGTTCGATAAATTTTCCAACCATAAGGTCATTCCACGGCTGAGTGCCGAGTGAATCAAAATAGTACATTCCTTCCCTATTTTTAAAATAGATTGCACACCAATGAATCTCCTCACCCCCACAATGTCGGTGGTCACGATAATCCCGTACCAGTCTCTCGTAGTTGGCAATTTCAATATTTCATTCTTCGCAAACACGCCAATAAATTTGGAGCGTGTGATTCGATCACTTTTCATTACTCTCTGGAGTGTATTCGCGTCCACTTTAAAAGTCTGTGACCACGTTCCTGAAACGATCAATTTCTATTAGAGCTTGTGATTCGAGATACACGAGAACGCTAATTGCCGCATCTGTAGGCTTGGCAAATTCCAACCTGACTGAGATGTTCCCACTTTGTTGTGGACTTACGTGTGTGTTTATACTAGCAGACAAGTCAGGCGTAATATCAAATGAATAAAGGTTAAATTCTTTCACAAATTCTTTCTGCGTTACGCCAAACCCAAGCTCGTAACAGGCCCAAACCATTTACGTATAGAGTTATATTTTTAAGGGCGAAATTCTCGAATTTAAAGGCGCTTTTTTAATATTTTCCATTCGTCGAAGCGTGGTCCTGTATTCCAAATAATATTCGTTTAGGTAGAATCCCCAGGGCCACGTTTTGTAGCAGCTTCGAGGCCAACCCGGCGGGCACCGTGTATAGCTTGATCTGTACTCTGTTAATCGGGTATTTTACTGTTGCATGTATCAAATTTTTTTCAATTTCTACATATTTCGGGGAACTTAATTTCACTCGGCGTACACGTAAATATGTCTCCATGATGTGAATCACAACGGGTTTTGCGCCCTCTTCTTGATCAAGCCCAAGATTTATGCAGATCTCAGGACTCGTGCGGTTGAGCTTTAGTTTCAGATCGACGCCGTTCATAAGCAGTTTCTCCTGGAACGTAAAATCTGTATGAAGACGGCCAAAACACTCGTATATCTTTTTTTTAGAATTTTTAAATTTATCCTTTATACTACTTTCATCTTTAGTCTGATAATAGCACTCAGCGGTTAAAAAGGTGTCCTTTGCTTCTTTAGAAAAGTTGAGGACATTTTCCAGATAGGCTCGTAGGTGATAATACCCCGTTCCTGCCGAGATATTAACCTGATTTAAATACACCTCACACTGACTGAATATGGAGTGTAGACAGTTGGTTTCAGGGTATGCAGAGTAATTATCATCGCAGTCCATTCCATCTGAATGGGATATACGCAGTTCAGCGTACATGTGCATGCAGCTCGGGTCAAAAAAGTAATTGCCTGAGCTGGGTATCACGAATTCTATAGGGGCACGCGGCGAACTAATTGTGTTTAATGGGTTAACTGTAATAAAGTTCCTATACTCAATAGCGACCTGAGTAGGGGGCATATCAAAGAGGGACAGTTCCGATTTACAGCATTGTGAACTACACGGATGGATGAAACGCGCCATGACGAGTCAGAAATAGTACCACCTCTCTCGACAAGGAGTAATCAGCCTATGATTCGTGAGAGTAGTGTCCTCAGCTTATATCAATTAAAAAATTGATCAGCCATAGGCTTCATACGCTTAGAGCTCTTCTTTTTTGATTTCCTTTTACGTTTAGCGCCACGTGATGGGTGATGGTAACCCTTTCTTCCGGACAGCTCTCTTCTTTCCGCCACCACGCATTTTTCTCTTTGAATCTTTGATGATTTCGTCCTGTGTACGTTTTAAATGTTTTTTTAGAGCTCCCTTAGGTTTAGTTCCACCCATTATGTCTTCTACCGCATTTAAACCTGATTGTAACGCCTTCCTCCCGAGGTATCTAGCACCCCTCTTCAACAGTGGGACAGCGGTGCGTAGTATGGATGAAAAAATGGATCCAAGCCCACTCCCACGCTGATATCTCACCCCTCGATAGACTGTGAATGGCCTTCGGGTCATTATAACTGAATGTGATGATAGTGTATCTTCAATGTTAAGCTCCCATCACCGAATACGAGATTTTATCCCTCAAACGTTCTCATATACACACACCGAGATATTGGTTAATAGATTAATCGCAACATTCACATAATGGGGCTTGTCATATGTAATGCTCAAACTTTTCCCTCTATGGTTGGGGATGTGTGCAATGCGCATCAGGCGCGCCTGGTTCTCCCCAACAAATTGATGCTCTACGATATTGCTGTAAATATAGCACATGCCTGGGGATGGACAGCTTTCACCCAATTTCTCCATCTTGAACTGATACATTAAGCTGGACAAGTCATGTTGTGCCTCGTGAAAGGTATCTCTTTGGAGAGCTGCGCTATATCGACCTCAGCCACAATTGTGAAAAGCTCTTTATCTTTAATATTTCTACTAAGCGTTCATTTTAACTTCAATGTGCATGCAGGCGTGTCTATGTTTACGACTTCAAAAATAAAATCGTTTGTCAGGTACGACTTTTCAAGACTCTTGTTTAACCCCGTCACAATGTCCATGGCTGTGTCATAATGACCGATTCCTAGCATTACATTTGTACTATAGTACTGTACTTCACCGAACAGGGCTGATCACATAGTATTGTCTAAGGTTATGTCTAATTTTTGCACTCATCGATTCTTCTAAGGAACAGAAATATGATTTGCTCATTTTGAAGAGTTAAAAATTTGGTAGCTAACTGAAATTCACATAAACCCACCTCATACGAATCACGCTCAAATTCAATGGGTCCGTGGAATTCTGTCACAAAGTTGGTGAGGGTGTCGTTAGGATGTACAGACAGAGAAGAAGAGGACGGGAGTGTGACGTAGAAGTGGCTATGAGCCATGTTGCATACTATTTAAGCTTCATTATTGCAGCAGCTTTTATATAGGTGTTGAAGCTTTCTGGGTAACCCAGCCATTTCACCAGGTATGTATATTTTTCTCTATCCTGAAACTTTGCTGCCTAAAAGTTTTTAAATTTTAAACACACTTTTTCCTAAATTATATGTCACTTTCTGCAACTCCTCGCGGTAAAAGCCCCCAGCGATCTCTTCCCCATTCAAATCTTCAACTTAATTCATCATTATCTCGCCTTTCGGTCTCATTGCACTAACTTTAAAAATCTCACGTGTCCATCCTTGCTCAAATCCCTTGTCGAATTTATTTCCCGAACGTGATAGCCTTACATAATCATTGATTTTGAAATGTGTAGAGTGTCGTGGCGGTGCTCCATCTCTTCTCACCTCTGGGCGCGTACCTCTTTTTAAAACTTCGTTAGGTATTTTGCCAATCGTACGGTGGTGTGAACGGTTGTATGACAACGCCAATGAACCCAGAATGTTTACATATCTGTATATGTTTTTATGTGTAAAATAGTGATGCATCCGTTCCTTTAAAATACGTTCAACTCTTTCAGTTAAAGATGCCTTATGTATAGAACTGCTAGTCCAGTAACTGATATTAAGCTCAGTCAGCATGTTCTGAAAAGCGCGACCTATAAATTCTTTCCCCATATCGCCATATCGGTATAAATATATTTATTTTTCAGTGGAATTAACCACAGATATCTAGAGAAAACATCTATTATGAATAGGATGAAGCGGTATCCGTCATTACACACTGAATATCTTTGCATGTCTGTTAAATCTGCTTGCCAAATAGACTCAATCGAGGCCGCTCTTGTCTTGGCCGTTTTAAACCTTTTTCTCACTGGCTTATGAGGTGTATAAGCATCATGCTCCCGCAAAAACCTCTCAACATCTTTTTTCCCTACTCCGTAAACACCTCTGTACAGTCCATTAACGCCGCCATAGGAAGTGGGGTTAGAAATGTCATAATAGCGTTTACTTAATATGTTTGCCATTTGCGTATTTTAGAGACACGTGGATAAGGTTGGCCGTTTTGTTCTCTTCTCTCTCCTCTTCAGAGACTCTACTGCTGGGGGCGATGGCGTACTCAGTTGTGACACATGCGAGACTTGATCGAAGTCTTTAACCTATTCAGATTACTTATCAATGTTTTGGGGACATTTATTTGTTGTAGTCTTGCTTTAATATGCTTCCATCCTGTTGGTGAGAGCCTGTCCCACTTTCTCACCAGATCATGGACAATGTCAACGATGTTGGATCCTTATACCCTTGTTCCTTCAACAATGACCTCGCCTGTATCGGCCCACTCTATGATGGGGTCCTCACTCAGTAGATTATAAAGACGTAAGCCTTTATTCCTCAATGTATGCGGGAGACTGCTTTTTAATACATGTTCTATGTGTTGCGTTTCGTTATTCTTTGGTTAGTCATCTCTAACGTCCGGCCAGGGTCCTATGTCACCATGCTCAGCTTTGCTAGCGCTGTGCCTAATAACTACGGAGAGCTCTGTCAGATTCTTATAATCTTTGTACTCATGAAGAAATTTCTGCAAAGCCTCTTGGTACAAGATCCTTTTCTCACCAGATGACTTTTCACTGTTTAATAAGGATAGCAACTCGCTTTCCATTCTTTTAAGCCTACTTTTACGGGGTTCTAGAGCCGTGTCTGGAATCTTTGAACTTTGCAATGAAGCAAACACCTCGCGCGGAATCACTACAACTTTCTTCATTATATTAATCTCGTCAGTAAAGGACCCAAAACTGAAAATAAGATGGGTAGGAATGATCCCTCTCTGTTTACAATAATTCGCTTTTTCTTCCCGACAGTGTGACTATTAGGAGCGAGCGCACGTATTATGTTCTTCTAACGATGTAAGCGAGCCTTCTGATGGGGTTTCATTGGCACATTACATTTTATGGCGTTAAGACAGATTTCACAGATGCATTTTAAAAAGTCGGAATCGATATTTTCAACAAACATCTGTTGCAGTGCCCGGGGCAGTCGTTGATAGATTTTTATTAATTCACGATATTTCTTCAGCCTATTTGTCATTCTGGAATATACCCCATCTCAGGTTCGTTTCGGAATATATTCTTTCTTAGAAGCACCCTAAACGTGTTTCGCAGGTGAAGGTCGCAAAGCAAATATCCGTAACGCTGACTTGTGGCTTGTTTATAAACCTCCAAAAAATCCTTACGCTGATTCGGGAAAATTTGATTGGCTAATACCCCAATTTGTGACACATCTCTATGTTGTGCGAATAACACTAGATATTGTACATTTAACGAAACATCGCGCATGTATCTATTTTTGAAAAATAGATCCTGGTTGATGAAGAATACGCTTATTTTAAGATGGTGGGAGAACACTGTAAATGTCTCGGCAAACGTTTTATCCATTTCCAACATGAGATCGTCAATTACAGTGACTGTATGCTCATTATCCTTTAACGAATTAACGTCATATACACCTTTGTGGAACAAAATTTCATCCTGGTACTCGTTGAACACTGACTGATACGTCGAATAGCACTATATTACTTTATGCACAAATTTTGAGAACATCTCCCCATTATCTTTAATGATTTTAAGCATAAATACAGTTTTACTACATCCTGTAGGGCCAGATATATTACATGTGGAGTGGCTTGTCAACATGAATTTTTTTATAGATTCTATCCCTAGCACGTCACACCCCTAAGTGGGTCATTTACAAACTATTACAAAATTTAAGGGCTGTTCCTTATATTCTTGTTTTTCTTTTTCCACAGAACCGTGAATGACGACGATGTACAGCACCCATCATCTACAGTATATCACAGATGAACCCGATGACCGTGTAGCTCCAGAATCCTTCTCCGCTGACGAACCCTCACCAGCGACACCTGTAGCATCCGACAATTCAATGCGGAAGCATGATAAAGAACCCTCCACGTCAGGGACTCGTTGAATACTGACTGATACGTCGAATAGCACTATATTACTTTATGCACAAATTTTGAGAACATCTCCCCATTATGTTTAATGATTTTAAGCATAAATACAGTTTTACTACATCCTGTAGGGCCAGATATAATACATGTGGAGGGGCTTGTGAACATGAATTTTTCTACAGATTCCATCTCTAGCACATCACACCCCTAAGTGGGTCATTTACAAAATATTACAAAATTTAAGTGCTCTTCCTTATATTCTTGTTTTTCTTTTTCCACAGAACCGTGAATGACGACGATGTACAGCCCCCCATCATCGATATCACAGATGAACCCGATGACTGTGTAGCTCCAGAATCCTTCGCCGCTGACGAACCCTCACCAGCGACACCTGTAGCATGCAACAATTCAAAGCGGAAGCATGATGAAGAACCCTCCACGTTAGGTATAAAACGTACAGGATTGCGCCGGTTGTTAGACCCCCAGTAATAGAGCCCCAACCCTCTACGTCTTGCGACAAAACCCCCACAATAGTACATTCCTCAAATATGCCCATTATTCCTGTTCATTTCCGGGTACTTCCTCCAGAGCAGCAGCAGCTTCTCATACTGTGGAGGATGGTATAACATTCGAGTTGGTGCGCACCTCTACCTCAGCCCCTGCCCCTGATTAGAAATCGGTGCGTGGTCAGGGTTGACCCTGGGTCCCCGTATACTAACGGTGTTGGAATTCGACTCGTAGCTGAACGTATTGTGGAGTTTGCCCTTCAGAACACGCGACGAACGTGAAGTCTGGACGAGGTTTTCCTTCAGGTTTGGGTCAGATGAAGGGGACGTAGATGATTTTTGGTTAGTAATACCGTTCAGACGTTTGGTGGCTGTAGACATAAAATATATCTTGGGCTGTATAATGCAGGCCTCTCAAAGTAGTACAGCCTTCAATATGGACAACTTCATGGTAAACATTGACAGAGTATTGCGGATTCCGGGTCATAATGCCACCACACCTTATACTCTTAATTTCAATTCTACGGGTATTTACAGAAAGCATTTAAACGTCGATCGTGGTTGCGGCTTTATAGCAATAGTCTTAGCTCATATGTTCACTGTGCTAAATACATGGACGCAAAAAATTTGACTGCCTACGGTTGTGCAGCGTGCCCGTAAACTGGCTTCAGATTGTAATATGCGCCCTGAAGAATTGAGAAGGGCCGAGCAGGAAATGAATGCACGTATAGTCTTATTTGGAATAGATGATCGTCGTAGGACTGTGTATGTTTTTAAAAGCTGCGTGAGAGATCGTACAAAACTTCTACTTATTTTAGGATTGTCAGGAACATCGTATCTCCCCATCCGCAACATAAGGGCTCTCTACGCTAGTTATGATAAAAGTCGAAAATATGAAAGGCATCATGATTTGTGTAAGGGATATCTCAAGTTTGCGGATGATATAGTGAAATATTGCAAGGATTGCTACATGGTATGTGAGCAGTGTAAAAGCCCAAAATGTGAAAGTCGTGTAGTTGAAACCAAGAAGAGGGAATGTAAGGTGTGTAGACATACATTTTTCAATAATAATTGCTTTGAACTCCATAAATCAATTGGCACTTGCAGAAAAATGAGGATTTGTAAGTGTGGTATGTTTCACATGATGGATAATTGGGGGAATTTCAAACATAAATGCGATGAAATTCACTGTTCTACATGTCATGAAAAATATAAGGCGGATGGAGTGAAGCATGTATGTTATATGAAAGATGCTAAGTCTAAAAATAGCCCTTGTATAACCGTGTACTACGATATAGAAACTTACACGAACGCTGGAACCTGGAACCAAAGAGGTTGTTCCACATTTACTCGTAGGTCAGACTCTCTGTGATGAGTGCATGGAGATCGAGTGTGATGAGTGTCACAATTGTGGAAAACGGACAAACGTTTATAAAACGACCGCACACGACAGCCCTGTGAAATTCTTTGTATCCTCTGTTGTCAAATTAGCGGACAAGTTAAAAAAAATGACTGTGTATATTCTTGTCCATAACGGGGCAAAAATTGACACACAGTTCCTTTATAAGTAGTTGCTCGAACACGAGTCGTCTGCGATATTTACAGGTGATCCATTGAAAACAGGCAACAAACTAATACAGATGCAGATAAGAGGTAATGTGCAGTTTAAAGACACCCTGCTGTTCACAACTTGTAAATTAGGAAAGCTACCGAAGGTCATGAGTGTAGCCGCTGAAGTTTCAAAAGGGTATTTCCCTTACACATTCCTAACTAGCGAAACTTTAAATTACGTAGGCCCACCTCCACCCAAACATTACTTTAACTACACCAACATGAGTAATAGTGAGCGTGAAGATTTTGACCGCTACTACAACAATTTTAATGAAGCTAATCCATACAATATAGCCGGTGAATGTGAACATTATTGCTTGAATGACGTACGTGTACATAGAGTATGCTTTCAAGCCTTTAGAAGGATGTACATTAGGGCGGAGCGTTTTTACACTTTTTTCGATTTTCGTTTTGTAATATCGCCGAAAAGTGGCTCTTCCACGTCAAAAGTGAGTGTGTAAAATCTCAGAGATCTGCAATAATATCTTCTGCCTCCGCACGCGCGTTGAAAATCCAAAAAATGCGCCAAAATACACATTTTTTCAATATTTTCTTATAGCTTTAATTTTCATCCTACCTTCTTGTAATAGCGAGTAAAAGCATCCTAAAGGTTTATTTTAGACTAGTTTTAAATATTTTTGTCCTGCGATAAATTCTTCTGCCTCCGCAAACGTTCCAAAGTACGGGAAAATTTACATAAATAGCTTATTTCGTCAATATTGAATGTACTATATTGACAAAATAATCCAGAACTCACCACGTGGAGGTGGCTGCATTTCGAGTTCCTCCCTGCCCGACCCAACCACCCTACCATTATCGGACTTAGGCTAGTTACACACTGTAGTCATTTTTTGTTTCCATTCTTGGCATTTTCTTTCTGGATTCTAATCTTGCTCTGATAAATCCATCCCTTGCCTCTGAACCGCATACTGCAGCTGAAGCCTCTGTTACCAGCTTTATATGCCGTTCAACCGCTTGGGTGCGGCAAGGAAAGCGTGGGATGAAATCAGGAACATCTGATGAGATATAGTTCAGGATGTCGGAGCGTGATAGAACTTTTGTCAGAGGAGGCTCTGACAGCTCACAAGTTTGCCAGTTAATCATGTTGTAGTACTCACTGCACTGAAAGTTCAACGTGGGCAATTTAAACACTCTCACTGCGGCTGACTCAGAATCTCTTGCTTTAAGGATTCTCCTCCATCCTAATTCTCTGATATGTTTTGCTTCATCGTGAATCATACTAAGGAGAACATTCTCAGGATGAGAAAAATAGGAATTTCTCTGAATAACACGATCAACTATTTCTATACAGCGGGCACTCAACGACCTCGAGCGTTGTATCATTTGATAAAGATGTTTGGCTCCCTGTGTTGCTGAAGAATTTCTCTTGATTTGAAACCACATTGGAATATAAACTTTCATAATATAATCCACGATACACTTAAGGTTGTCTGAAGATTCTTCAGTTGAAACGTAGAAACGAAGTATGCGGTTAGCAGTTGTCACCCATCTGGAGTGTGCCATTTTGCCTGGTTTCCTTTGAGCTAGAGAGGGAGTACATTCACCTTTTGACACAGCATCATAGATTTCTGCCAAATATTTCTGATCTGTGCTCAGATCATCTCTGTCAACTACAATTTCTTCCGCTTCAACTGCTTCAAACTCAACAACAGGTCTCTTTTCACAATCAATTAACTCTTTTCCTATATGCCCCGTAAAACTCTGAGGACCTGTTGTTTTACCATCAATGTCAGTCACTATGTGCCGCAAGGGAAGTTCATTAGTGTGAAGCAAGCAAATCAGCCACTGGAGTGCTCTCTGAAAGTGCTCTTCAATACTTCTTATCACTCCTCCTTTTGGTCCTGTATTAACTGCTGTCCCGTCACATCCAATGGCTTTAACTCCTGAAGTATCAATCTCATTTGAACGAAAAAATTCCAAAATTGCAGAAGATATACTCTGTGCTGAGCCAGAAGCGGGAGTTACTTGCCCAATATAATGCGAGTTTGGTTCTTGAAGCAAAGTGACATGTTCTTCTGTTATATTTTTTTGATAACCTTTACTGCCAACTTTTTCTTGCACTGCAGTTCTGTCCTTTCTTCCATCGAAATAGATATTCTCCATAGTTTCTTCTTCGGAATCTCTCTTTTGAATGATAGATCTCACTCTTTTTCTAGCTCTCCTTACTTTGCATCTGTCTATTACTGAACTTAAATCTTTTTCGTTTATAATTCCCACGTCTTCAAGAACAGCCGAAGCAATTATAGTAGCAGACCTGTCTGACACACCAGTTCTGTCACAAGCTATAGCCAATGATGAGATTGTGCCATGATGAGATTGTTCAATCGATTTGATTTTCTGTGTCGGTTCATAATCAGAATCCGCTCCTTCTGTTTCACTTGATGTTGATGACAGTGTTTCAGTTGCTTGTCCTTTACTGGTAGATGGTTTTGGTTCATACTGTTTCATTCTCTGTTGTCTTCTAACAATAGTTGCTAGATCTTTACGAGTTTGTGAAACATCAAGAGAGCCTATTGCCAATTTTCTTGTTGTTCTCTGATCTTTAAGGAAGTCTTGTTCAATTGCTGGAACCTTGAGATGGTTTTTACATGAACACTTATCAAAATTTTCACATTTGCAAGCACTGATGTCAAATAATTTGTTTTCTGCCTCATTTTGAAATGTTTGTAATTTAATTTTGAATGAGTCACTATCTTGTTTCCTTTTTATTGACTTTAGAAGGTTTTGACATTTTTCATGGTAATTTTTAATCATTTGAACGACACGGTTATGAGAAACAGTAGGAATAGAGGCTGTTTTCCACAAATCTTCGAGAGTTTTTGAGAGAAAACCCGAAATTTCTTCAACTGTAGGCTCTTTCTTCGATGTCTTCAGATTCAACCTTATTTGATGAAAATATTTCATGAGTCCTTATAGGTTGGAAGGCACCTCTTGTCTAGATCAGCTGAAGCCCCAAATATAGGGCAACTTGAAGAAGTTCTTGTTGCTTGAGCTGGTACTGACATTGTGAAAAACACAGTAATTAATATAAAAATTAAGAAATTACTCCTAAAACGTAAAATATTCTTGCATTCTGCAGAAATTTTGTATATATTACACCAACGTATTATTATGCATTAAAATATGCAGTATATGTCCCCATATGCGTGTTGTCGTGTTCCAAAGATATATTAACAGCAAGAGCAACATAATCCACATCTTACCCGAAACGTAGCTCGCACAACACTACGGGGAAGTGAGAGCAAGAAGATCTGGTAGAGTGTTGTGATTGTGAGTCATGACTCATCAGTCATCACTCACTGACTCATTGCCGTATATGGCAATGACGAGCAACACACCATACCAGGCTGTGGGAAAGCTTCTAGAACGATGTGGGAGTACTACATGACGTACAAAATGAATTTATTAGCGTATAGGCTGAATATGCAAAATACGTGATTTATGCGGATTTTTCCGTATTTTGGAACGTTTGCGGTGGCAGAAGATATTATCGCAGGACAAAAATATTTAAAACTAGTCTAAAATAAACCTTTAGGATGCTTTTCCTCGCTATTACAAGAACGTAGGATGAAAATTAAAACTATAAGAGAATATTGAAAAAATGTGTATTTTGTCGCATTTTTTGGATTTTCAACGTGCGTGGGGAGGCAGAAGATATTGCAGATCTCTGAGATTTTACACACTCACTTTTGACGTGGAAGAGCCACTTTTCTGCAATATTACAAAACGAAAATCGAAAAAAGTGTACAAAACGCTCCGCCCTAATATACATTAAGGTGGGGTGAAAAATTTTTCAACTGTTGCTTCACTGGTAATAAGGTGGATTGAAGGGTGATTTCTAATAATTAGTAACAAATATAGCTTCTACTTCAAACATTAGAGCTACAAGGAGTCAATCAAAACCACATTTTATATTTGGAACCGCACAAGAGCTTCCTCTTACAACATTGCCAACAAATAAACAGGTGGGCCAATACCATGTTCTTTTAAAAGAAGACACTTCAGTGACTTCACATAACTGATATTTTCGACAAAATTACTGAAGATATAATCTGTATTTGGAGAAAAGCTTCAATTCCTGCAATAGCTGACACATCAGTTTATATCAAATTGAAGCGGTTTATCGGCAAAGCAAACGATCTTAGTAGATCAAAAAGAAGTGTCAAAATGAGAGAAAATTTTAATGAACCTTGGAAGAATTATTCGATATCAGTGCCTGTAAATGCCCTTTTATCTCCCATCAAAACTTTGGCTGTCCTGAAAGCTGCGAAGATGTTCACATAAGATGCACCTGTCGAAGAGAACTAAAGGTACCAAAAGAAGAGCTTCTGATTTTACAGGATCAGCGATCGACGCGTACAATGAAAGTAGGGGGCGGTGATAAAGTCATGACAAAAAGAATTCAAAAAATGCAGTCTAGGAAATTGCGGACAGAAGAAGGCATGGTTAAAAGAAGAAAAGAAATGAAGGACTCTCATATTTTAACAGAAATAGAGTGTTTTTCAGATGTAGAGAGTACTTCCACACAATATGAATTAGACCCACATCAGAGTGAATCAGACTATGAGTCAGTTGCCATACAAGGTCAAATGAGACTTCCATTGCTTATTGTAGCGATGGAAGCCGATTGATTTGGAATTTTAGATCGAGCAGCTGCTGCTTTGGCTTCAGCTGCTTTAGTTGATTATGGAGCAATCACTGAAGAAGATAGTACGCTTTTGATTGACAAGAACAAAATCCGACGGGAAAGAGAGAAAATAAGAAAAAGTTTGGTGATGGAGAGTAAAGCTAATCTTGCTGTCATGTCTGCTATATTTTTTGACGGAAGAAAGGACAAGACTTTGGTGAAGGTGAAGAAAGGAAACAAATGTTACGGAGACTCCATTAGAGAGGAACACTATGTTTTGGTGTCTGAGCCAGGAAATGAATATTTAACCAATGTAATTCCTTCTTCTGGTAAAGCTCAAGATATAGCTGATAGTTTGTTCTCCTTCTTTCAAGAGTCAGCTATTAATGAGAGCATTCGTCTCATAGGATGTGACAGTACAAATACCAACACAGGTGCCAAGGGTGGGATCATCCACCTCATAGAAGAAAAACTAAAGAAACCATTACAATGGAGCATTTGTATGCTGCATACAAATGAACCTCCTCTTCGACACTTATTTAAACGTTTTGATGATAAAACTAAAGGTCCAACATGTTTCACTGGAAAAATCCGAGTAGCACTGAAAGAATGTGAAAAAATGCCTGCACTCAATTTCAAATCAATTAGAGAAGGCATTGATTTAACACACATATCAGAAGAGGTTATTGATGATCTTAGCCAAGATCAACAGTATTTGTACAAAATTATTGTGGCATAAGAAGCGGGAATGTCCCAAAAGATTTGGAAAATACACAACCCGGACCACTGAACCATTTTCGATGGCTGATATTAGCAAATCGTGTCTGCCGCCTATACATTGCAAAGAAAACTCCTTCATTGGCTCTTTATTCAATAATTTTCTTCATTGTTACAAATTATGGACCAAGCTGGTTCGATATCAAGAATAGACCATATTTATGGAATGGACCACATCACATATTTGGAGCAATTAAAAGATTTCATCTTCCAAAGGATGTTCAGAATGTAGTGAAGCCTTACATTGCCAGAAACGCATATTTTGCTCATTGCGAAAATGTTCTGATATCAATGTTATCAGATACATCAGAACAAAAACGAAACAGAGCAGTTGATTTCAACATGAACATTAGAACAAAGACAGAAAATGTGTCAAAAATCAGAGAATTTAAGGTTCCTGAGATAAATTTCAATCCAAACGCATGGGATGATATTATTTACTGGTCAAAAGAAATGCTGACTGAACCTCCCCTCACTATGGCGCTCACAAATATTGAACTCAATGCACTTAGGGTTAAAAATTTGTGCAAACCCAATTATCCACTTCATTCACAAAGTGTCGAGAGGGCAGTAAAACTTGTCACCGATGCGGCCTCATCTGTATATTCCCAAGAATCCCGTGATGGATTTATATGAGCAAGAATTAAGTCTCGTTCATTGCTGCCATGCATGGAAACCAAGAAAGAAATGACTTCACTTTTTGACAATTAACTTTTAATTAGAGACTGAAATAATTCACCAAAATTTCATAAAAGCAAACACTTCACGATTTTTGAAAAGGGATCTTTTCGGAAATGTATTGATTATATGTTTCTGCAATTGTGGTAATAAAATGTCAATAATTTCTCTCGTTGATTAGTGTTGTTGTAGATTATAGTTTGAATATTCAAAATTATATAAGGTTATTAACTATTATCAAAGTAATACACTTCGTCATCAAAGAATTTTTCATTTATTTAGAAAAAAGTTATTTATTTGTGATATCTTTTACCGAGTAAATTTTGATAAAATTTAAAATTGAGAAAATAATTTATAAAAGGGCAATTTCTATTGTATTTTTTGTTTTGAATCATTTTTTTTCTATAGTCTTTTAACTGGATGCATATTTTTCAAGTTATAAGCATTTATTTGTTTGACTGGCGGCCATTTTGTTTTTCTCAAAAATGCGCTAATGCTAGGAGGGCAAAATTGATTTTTTTTTTAAATCACTTTATGTCATCTATAGAACCCAATACAGCAAATTATAGGTGAAGCAAATAAATATTCCACAAAGAATTGCGTTTCACCCCACCCTAATGTACATTGCCCGTTTCAAACGCGATCCCATGCAAGTCGCAACCACGATCGCCTCATTATGTCTTACGGTGTTCAAGAATAACTTCATGCCTAAAGACACCTTAGCAGTCATTCACAGAAAAAACAACCACAGTTATTGGCACAAGGCTATTTACTGGGTATACATAAAACATGCTCGCAACACAGGTAGGCTGACCATATTTCCTTGAGACAAAAACGGGACATTGGGATGGCAAAAAAGGGACGGGGTTATGTAATATTCTGTATTCATGAAAAAGTAAGTACATAAACCGGGACAAAATTGACATTTTTATTAAAACGACGGGACGGCCAGGAAATATAAAACAAACGGTACTGTCCCGTTCGAAACGGTAGGTATGGTCAGCCTAAACACAGGTGATGTACCCGTTAAAGTCAATGGTCGTGTTTTTTGGGTTGATGGCCTAAGTGAGCATCCAACTACTGGTGAGAAGACTGTGTATTCCTTTAACGGATGCTGGTGACATGGATGCCCGCGCGCTGAGTGTGCCGTCACAGGGGACCTCTATGGAAGATCCCCCGCCGACAGCCTCGCATGGACCCGGAACCGCGATCAACTTATAGTCTCCCAGTTCACTCACAAGATCCTACGGAGGGCGTGAAACTCCATTACTACGACTTCTGCTCTTTATGCCCCTACGCGATGAAGAACAATCCGTACCCCGTAGGTGCACCTGAAAAAATGGTGGGTCGCACCATACCAACCATCGAGGAGTTTTCAGCTAACTTGAATGAGAGCTACTGTACTTTGGACTCTCTTTCGTAGACGTGCTCCCCCCTCGCGATTTATGGATGCCGATCTTACCCGTCGTTATAGACCACAAGCTCATGTTTCCCCTGTGCATGAAGTGCGCAGAGGAGAACAACGGTGATTGTAACCATACAACCTACCAGCGTAAGACCAGAGGTGTATATACAAGCCCTGAGATGGCCCTAGCCGTTCACCATGGGTACAGAATATTGAAGATACATGAGATGTGGAGGTTTCAGAAGCTACCCAATCTTTTCAGGCCATATATAAACGCTTTTTTGAACGATAAGGTAGAAGCATTGGGATATCCTCGAGAGGTTGATACCGAAGATGAAAAAACGGCTTATATTCAAAGTTACTGTGAACTTGAAGGTATACAGCTTCACCGTTCCCAAATTGTTAAGAATGCTGGAAAGCACTTTAGTGCAAAGTTTTGTCTAAACAGTCTTTAGGGGAAATTTGCACAGAATACTGGCAAAGGGAACGTTCATTTGGCACAAAGTTATAGTGAAGTCTGGGATTATGCCACCGCTCCCGATAAAGAGGTTATGGAGATCGTGAATGTAGGTAATATTTACATAATAAAGTACAACATCACCGAATTGACCACAGATACCTCACAGGTTACAAACAAAACTCTAGCCAGCTTCACAACGGCCTTGCCCGCATCAAGTTTTGGGGACTACTGCACTCTCTTGGGCGGAGGGTGCTGTACGCTGACACAGATAGCGTGATATTCACAGCGAGGGAGGGTGAATACATGCCAGCTATTGGGGAATTCCTCGGAGAGCTAACTGACGAGATCAAGGATGAGTATGGTGATGGTGCATACGCAGACTCATTTGTATCAACAGGGCCAAAAACCTATGGGGTACGGGTAGGGTTGCCAACCGTCCTTTTTTGAAAAGGCCAGTCCTTTTTTGTAGATTTTTGTCCTTGTCCTTTCTTGAGTTCGGAAAGGACGCCATTTGTCCTTTTCTGATAACAATCTTGTTCCAAACAACAGTTTTATAACGAAACTTTTGTTTAAAAGGAAATAATTATAAAGTCTTAAGTCGAGTAACATTTTATAAATTCATTTCTTCACTTAAATGTTAACGTTCCGTGTAGCGGAAAAGTATAAATTTAAAAATAAATATTGGCAACCCTAGGTACGGGTGAGGGTGGGGGATGATATGAAGTATATCGTGAAAGCTAAGGGTATCACGATTAACCATGCGAACCGACGAGTCGTTAACTTTGACTCGTTGAAGGAACTAGTGTGCCTGGAAGATGAGGGCGACTAGCCACCCCAACTGATTGTGGGGACCCACAATTTTCGGGCGCAGAAACTGGGGTGTGTGACGGAACTTTGGGCCAAGAAGGTATGCCGTAACACCTATAGGAAGCGTTATCAGGTGTCTTGTACCTATGATACCGTAACCTTTGGATATCTTAATCCTTGATTGTATTTATATATATGTGTATTGTTAACGATACGTTTATTTATTACGTACATTTGCTTCAATTAACGTTTCATTTTCTCCTTTCCTTGCGTACGTGTGTACATTCCTAAGCTCCGCCCACTGTAAGATCGGTCACGTGACTCCTGCCACTACTTGAACATATCCCTACCCAGGCGTGCTCAGTTGACCTCTGCAAATCCTTGAGCTCAGATGTGTATTTTCTCGCGTAGACGAAAAATAGTAATGGTTACCTTTAACATTGCGTGTTCAACATTTATGAAGTGGTATTTAGTAAAGTGCGAAGATATGGTGGATACTGAAAAACTCCCTATTCCACCCTCCTTTGACACTTTTAAGGCTACATTGAACCGTGCGATGGAACAAGATGTTCAAATACTCTACGGCTATTCTGGCGAGGGCATTGTAGGATTTCGTAGTACAAGCGATGTATTGAAGTATGTTGTAGACCTAACCTTTATAAAAGCTCACATATACCTCGAAGTCGAAGAAACAACACGTTCAGAAGATAAGCAACGGTTATGATTTGTGAATCTTGATGAGTGGTGCACAAGCGATATTATGTCATGTTACATCATACCGAGTAAATCTTTTCATCATGTAGAATCGTAAGTATTTTTACCACTATATTAATATATATCTTGACAAAGTTTCTAGTGAGGATGTAGCTATTAATGGCCTGTGCGAGTTTTTAACAGACTTTAGAGACGAGTATCGATTGTTAAACAAAAAGGAAAAATATGGGCATATGTTTCTCTCGAATAGTGCACCGGATTGTGAGTAAGATGTGTTTAGTTTGTGGAAATGAACGTATGGTGCGCATTCCGATAAAACATTAAAACCGGTATTGCTTCATGTAGCGGAAAAAGTCTGATTTCCCAGTATAATGGGGCACAAGTATTCATGTTGGAACAAACCCGTACACGCTTCAGCAGTTTATGATGTGACTCACTCCCCCTGTCAAGCCGCCCACCCGTGTACCTCACCCATCCGAAACACACGAGTTCGAACAAACCCGTACACGTTTCATCAATTTACGGCATGACTCACTCCGTCCATCGAGCCGATCCGTCCCACCTGTGGCTCATAATCATCTCAGAGCTTGAACCGACTGGACGTGCGAATACGATGGAACTTCCTTTGAGAAGCATTCTCCACGCCGTGTACGATGTGTCCGTGACAAAGTCATTGAACGTGTTCAGGCGCGAAACCGGTGCTATTAACGGTCCTTGAAACTACTTGCAGGCAAGCTAACTCTGATAAAAGTAATATTATTTATTTAAGTGTTGAGGAGATGAATATAGTCTTCGTGATAGTTAAGAAGTGGGGTGAGGACCGTTATAAAATAACTGCAGGTGTAGGTACAAGAAGAGAACAGATTAGTGATGCCCCCTCATATGCCATTGTTTGCACGTTGTGTATAAATAACGATCAGCCATGCATTGATATACGACTGATGTGGAAAAATGCATCTGAGAATAACGTTCTTGTCCCAACGCGAAACCTTTTCATCCCCGACAAAATGTTTGAAATCATAGGATTCCGCAAGCTGAAGCCTATATTAGACGCTCGTGTTAAGGATATGATTTATTTTGACACGGTTCTTGAATACGCATACACCGCTCTGCTCGACGGATTTATCGAATGCAGGAATGAACAAGGCGAGAATGGTCTAGAGCTGGATGCTTATTTAAAAGGTTTAGACTCTTTGAAATCTCACGAACTTTGGCACAAAGGACTTGAGCGGTACAGGGCAGAGCTCGCCTACACTGTTCACCCTGAAGAGCTGTATCTCTATATAATGAGTAGCTGTCGTTACGACTTGGAAGATTATTTCAATTGCCGCTATGCAGAGTGAAGAAGAGTTCAGGATTGACAAGCTCGGGACGGTAAGAAAAAACCCTCGATTGGAAAGGAGTGTTTATAAACTTGTATTTAATAATAATGTTGTGGCTAACGATGATCTCTTTGTGCGTGCTTTTGATTGTATTCTAGCCGTGTTTAAAGATAACTTGCCAACCGAATGTAAAGTGGGCACAAAAATAGTATTGAACGATATGAGGGCCATTTATATCGCGTATAGGTATCCGTATAAATTGAGCGGCAAAGTAATGCTTGGCCGTATTTAACGTGTAGTGCAAATCAATAATGATCTGACTGTAGACTCGATCACGTGTGAGTTTAGTGTTTTGCGCCGTAGAACAAAGTATTTTGATGTATATTTATTTTCAATATATTTAATTATTTAATATAATTGTGTATGTATATATTTTTCCTGTACTAATATTTTGCTGATTATACTCCTTCATTTGTATATTATTTTTTATTTTCAATATTATTATTTTCAATACATTTAATTATTTAATATAACTGTATATATGTATATATATTTCCTGTACTAATATATTGATGGTTATACTACATCGTTTTGTATATTTTTGATTATATATATATATATATTCCTCGTTCGTATTTGTCATGCTATTATTGTTTTTTATTTTATTTTTTGATCATATATATTCCATCGTTTGATTGTATATTTAGTTTCTATATATTTCGTGAAATTTATTCCAATAATTGGTCTAAATAAACAGAATGATGTAATGGTGTTTTATTTAATTCTTTTGGCTGTAGACGACATTATTATTTAATTATATCAAATGTCTGCCTTGTAAAACGGCTGACGGATTTCTAAGCCAACTGTCAGAAATATCTGACTAGCGCAATCTGGCAGTTGAAAAGGTAATATATATATATATATATATATATATATATATACATCTGCCTTCTAGGTATTCTACGTCAACTGGATGGTTGAGCCAACTGGCAGAATATGCCAACTGTCGAGAATATATGCTTTAATTAAATAAATAGCGCAATCTGGCAACTCAGCTCTAATAATGTGCCTGCCTTCTAGGTCTTCTAAGTCAACTGGCTGGTTGAGCAAGAATATATGCTTTCGTTAAATAAATAGTGCATTCTGGCAACTCAACTCTAATAATGTACACCTGAACAATCCATTTACGCCTTCTAAGTCAACTGGCGGATTAAGCCTGAATATTTGCTATAATGAAATAAATAGCGCAATGTGGCAACTCAGCCAGTTAAGCCAACTGGCTGATTAGGATCTTATAAGACAGCGGACGCTTGGCTGAATTCTTAATATGCGCTTGGCTCCTGCCAGACGAACACCTTTCTCCTCCTTTCCCTCTCTCTTAGGTTAGGTATACCCCTTTGGGGGGTGAGGCCATCCCTACTTCTCCCCCAAAGAGGTCTCCCTCAGCGTTACATAACCCCTTGTTTCATAACCTCTTGCAGCAATCAACCTCCCCTTTGTTGCATAACCTCTTGCAACAATCCCCTCCCCTTGTTGCATAACCTCTTCCAACAATCTCCCTCCCCTTGTTGCAGAACTTTATGCAACATTGATCAACATTTGCAATTGCATTGCACTCTCTTCTTTTGCGCCCACACTACTCGCGGCCCTTCTTATTGTTTACCGAGCGTTTCTTCTCTGTTTTAATGGTTTCGACCACTATTCTGAGAAAAGCTAATCCAACGTACAATAGCTCTTTAGGAAAACCCAAGACGATACAGAGCCATTATTTCACAGGGTATCTTCATAGGAATGTCTTTCTTGGAGGTCATTATTAATTTCTCAAAAACTTGTTACTTCATAAATGCTGAGCATTTTCAAAGGAAAAATGAAGTTACTGTTTAGTTCTCGGTTTGAATATGAAAACAATGGTAGACAACTAATCTGCTTAAAATTGGTAAAACAAGCTGAAATTTTTTTGAACAAATAAAAATATATAAGTAAATGCAACCTGCATAAAGAGAATCAAAGTTCATAATTTTATTAAATGTATGAGTAAATACAAACTACTCAAAATAAGAGGGCCGAAAGGTTATTGCAACTTTATACACTGGTCTATTGCACTATGTAAAAACTGTACTGGTTTTAGCATCAGGGCTTTTAAACTATTGCACATTCTTCTCGTGACACGATAACTTTGACCGCCACTGTATATACACACTATATATATATATATATATATATATATATATATATATATATATATATAGATATATATATATACAGTCGTGCGAAAATTAAGTGAACCCATCCACTGCAGTCGATTTATATGCCTGTGTCTGGAGAATATATTTTGTCCCTACATTAGGCCAGGTCGTTTTTGTTTGAAAATATTTTTTGGGAAGTTTAATTTACCCTGTATTACGAAAGTTTGTGTACCTACATAGGAAGTATCATGAAGAAATTTCAAGTTTTTATATAAATATTTTGAGGTTCCACAAGTCACTTAAAGTTTTGGTGATTTTTTCCGATACTCCATATAGTAGACTACAGCTCTTTGCTGACTTGCCATGATAGTTTACAAGGCAAATCACCCAGAATTCACCACGAGGAGATGGCTGTAGGTCGAATTCACACCATGCCCAGCCCAACCTCTCTTCCATTAGTTTTCACATGTAGTTTATTGATATTTGTATTCGCATTTTGCCTCAAATGTAGGCATGTTTGATCTTGAAGCAATTCTTGCCTTTATAAAACCACCTCTATTTTCCTGGCCACAGACAGAAGCTGATGCTTCTGTTACAAGTTTGACATGTCTTTCCACAGCTTGTGAATGACATGGGTACTTTTTCAATAGAGGGTTAGTTTCATCACCCCTTACGATAAGCTCTAACTGGGTGTTTGTCAAGCTTTTTGTCAGAGGTGGTTCATGTCTTGGGTAGTTTCCAAATCGAATTAAATATGTGTGGTCTCTTGCCAAGAAATTAATTTTAGGCCGTCTAAATTCTCTAATGCCCGAGGACACACTTTCCCTGGCTAAGAGAATGCGCCGGAAAGCTAACTCTCTCATCACTTGCCTTTCATCAAATATATAACATCGAGATCAATAAAGTTTCTGGGTGAGCAAAATATGCCCCTCTTTCAATAACAGAATCAATGACTGCCTTAAGCTCATCAGATAGGTATCTTCAACTATAAACCAGAGGTGCCTTGGTCCCTGGTAATAGTAAGGATTTCGCTTTATAATAAACCACGTTGGGGCATAAACGCGAACAATGAATTCGGTCAGAGTTTTCAAGTTTTATGACGACTTTTTGGTCGCAACATAAAGTCTAACTATCCTGTTGGCTGTCGTAGGGTAAGCCATCTGGCATAGTTCAATGAACCTGGGTTGCGGTTTTCAAGGTTTTGGGAACATTGGCCTTCTATGACTGCATTACAAATTTCCATGAGATACTTTTGATCTTGGCTTAGATCGAGATCCCACGGAATAGAAGGCATATTACTTGATTTGATTGCTTCAAACTTGACAACTGGCATCTTTTCGCACGCAGTAAGACTTTTGCCAACATTTCCAGCAAGGGCTTTTGGTCCTTTGGTTTTACCATCCAAATAATTAAACAAATGGCGGAGAGGTAGCTCATTGGTATGCAGCAAACACACGAACCAATGAAACGGAGTATTGTAGTGTACCTCTAGTTGCCTGATAACTCCATTATGTATGCCAGTGTTTACATTGGTTCGATCACGTCCAATGACCTTCAGATTGTCTACCTTAATATTGTTACTGTTAAGAAACTTTATCACTCCCTTAGAAATGTTGGTTGAATTTCCAGTCACAGGAGTGAAGTGCCCAAGATATTTTGATTCTGGTTCAGCTATAAGCGTGATGTGTTCCTCAGTAATTGTTGTACTCTTGTACCTCCCATCCTTACAGATATTTGCTTTAGTTAAGTCCTTTCTTCCATCAAAATACAATGTTTCTATACTTTCTCCACTTGATTTATTCAACTCCTCTCTGATCTTCTTTCTCTGCCGTCTCACCTTATTCTTATCCACAACATTGTGATAATCTTCAGAGGTAATGAGACCAAAATCTTCCAGAACAGCAGAGGCAACGGCTGCACCAGCTCTGTCTGATATTCTGAATCGGTCACAAGTTTTTGCTAATGAAGGCAATTTGCGAGTGAGCTTATGTGCTTCACCTGATTTCTTTACACCTTCCTCAATGTGGTCATCATCATCACGCTCTCTATCTGTATCTGTTGATGTGTCAGAATCAGGAATTGTATGAAAGTTATCCCAGTCCATTGGCTCTTCCCTGGAAGTGAATGGGTTATTGATATATTCATCTTCAATGTTTTTAGAAATTCGTGCTCTTTCTTGTTCTTTACGCTCAGATCTTATTTGAAGTTTCTTCGTTGTCTGTAAATCAATACTGCCTATCGCCATTTTTCGTGCACCTCTTTGGTCAATTAGGAAAGAACGTTCCATGGCAGGAACTTTTAGCTCTTTTTCACAGGTGCAAGAAAGCAGATCATGGCATTTGCAGGCAGCAATATCAAAAAGCCTTTGATTTTTGGATTTGAACGCGGTCAGTTTAGATTCAAAATCTTTCCTTTTTCTACCAGTCTTCATCATATTTTTAGATTTTTCATGACAATCCTTTACTCTGGCTAATATTTGCTGTTCTGACAGTGTTGGAATTGATGCACTTTTCCAGATCTCTTTTACCTTTGATGCAACTATTCTTGCCACATCATTAGCATTTGGCTCTTTTTCCCCTCACTAGCTATAAGTAAGAGATATCTTGTTTGTAAATATTCTTTTAAAACGCCTTCATATAGGGGAAGTTGATTTCCACTGAGCTCAGCTTTCCGAAAAAGGGAAACAGCTGGACTCATGATTTTTTTCAACAGCTGCTTTCACTTTTACGGCCTCAGCCATTTCGGATAATTTGGGAAAGTCACTCTGTTAGTGTAACAACGCGTATTTACCGATTCAAACAATCAATTCTGAAAAGAAAAATTGTATTTATAAATTATATATATTCTGGACGAAACACAGTCAAGAAAAAACTTAATAGCAACAAGAATACAAAAAATACAAGAAAATCTTAATCAAAATTCATAATTGCCAAATAATTAATAAAGTTTACGTATTTAAATAATGTTTTAAAAGTTTTAAAGTTTTTGTAATGTTTTAAGTTTTACTTGCAATTTTCAGAGGACTTGCGGAACATCTAAAACTTGATCAATTTAGTTTTTTTAATAATTGTTGAGCATTTATAGTGCATCTACAAATTTCTTGGATACAGGCATGTGGAAATTCACAAATTTAATTTTTCGACCCGGCCTCCTAATTAATAGGCTAACAATTCGCTTTCCATTCTTTTAAGCCTGCTTTTACGGGGTTCTAGAACCGTGTCTGGATTCTTTGAACTTTGCAGTGAAGCATACACCTCATGTGGAATCACTACCACTTTCTTTATTATATTAATCTAGACAGTAAAGGACCAAAAACTGAAAATAAGATGGGGAGGAATGACCCTCCTCTTTGTACAATAATTCGTTTTTTCTTCCCAACAGTTTGACTTTTACGAGCGAGTGCACGTATTATGTTCTTGTAACAGCGTAGGCGAGCCTTCTCAGAGGGTTTCATTGATACATTGCAATTTATAACGTTAAGATAGATTTCACAGATGCATTTTAAAAAGTCGGAGTAGATATTTTTAGCAAACATCTGTTGCATTGCCCTGGGCAGTCGATGAGAGATTTTTATTAATTCATGGTATTTCTTTAGCCTCTTTTTCATTCTGGAATATACACCGTTTCAGGCTCGTTTTGAAACATATTCGTTCTTAGAAGCACCCTAAACGTGTTTCGCGAATGAAGGTCGCAAAGCAAATATCCGTAACGCTGACTTGTAGCTTCTTTATAAACTTCCAAAAACTCCTTACACTGAATCGGGAACATTTGATTGGCTAATATTCCAATTTGTGATACATCTCTATGTTGCGCGAATAAGACTAAATATTGTGTATTTAAAGACACATCGCGCATGTATCTATTTCTGAAAAACAGATTCCGATTGGTGAAGAACACGCTTATGTTAAGATGGTGGGAGAACACTGTAAATGTCTCGACAAACGTTTTATCCATCTCCAACATGAGATCGTCAATTATAGTGACTGTATGTTCATTTCCCTTTAACGAATTAGCATCATATACACCTTTGTGAAACAAAATATCATCTTGGAACTCGTTGAACACTAATTGATACGTCGAATAGCACCATATAACTTTATGCACAAATTTTGAGAACATTTCTCCCTTTTCTTTAATGATTTTAAACATAAACACAGTTTTACCACATCCTGTAGGGCCAGATATAATACATGTGGATGGGCTCGTGAACCTGAATTTTTCTACAGAATCCATTCCTAGCACGTCACACTCCTAAGTGGGTAATTTACAAAATATAATAAATATTTAAGTGATGATCTTTATATTCTACAGTCTTGTTTTTCTCTTCTCCCAGAGAACCGTGAATGACGATGAGGTACAGCACCCCATCATCGATATTACAGATGACCCCGACGACGGTGTAGTTGTGATCACAGACTTCAACCCCACTGCCGAGTCCACACCAGCGATACCTGTAGAACGCGACATTTCAAAGTGGAGGCATGATGAAGAGCCCTCCACGTCAGGTATAAAGCGTGCAGGATTGCGCCGGTTGTTAGACCACCAGTAATAGAGCCCCAACCCTCTACGTCTTACGATACAACCCCCACAATAGTACCTTCCTCAAATACATCCCCTTATTCTTGTTCAATTCCGGGTACATCCTCCACATTAGCAGCAGCAGCAGCTTCTCTTTCTGTAGAGGATGGCACAACATTCGAGTTGGTACGCACCGCTGCCACTACCCCAGCCTTGAGTAGAAATCGGTATATAGCCAGGGTTGTTCCTAGATCCATGTATAGCAATGGTGTTGAACACGGACTACGGCGCATAGTTGAACGTATTGTAGAGTTTGCCCTTCAGAACCGCGACGAACGTGAAATCAGAACGCGGCTCTCCTTCGGGTTCGGGTCAGATGACGGGGATGTAGATGATTTTTGGGTAGTAATACCATTCAGACGCTTGGTAGCTGTAGATATAGAGTATACAGGGTGTCCATAAATGTTTACCCTGAAAACAGTATGCTCTCATGTTTTAATGACGAATCTTACATCCATTTTCTTTTTACAGGTGATCTGGTACACGCATAGAGTTTCTGCGCTGGTGTGTTTCGTCTACTGCATTCGCCTTTAGGAGCGCTGTAGTAGCTGTTCAGTTAAGATGGCATCTGTGACAGACAAGGCACAATGTGTTGTGTGGCTTGCAGAAACAAATCTGTCAGTGTTCAGCGAAGGTTCAGAACAAAGTATGGAAAGAATCCACCTGATGTGAAGTTAATTAAGTCGTGGATGAAAAAATTCTTGGAAACTGTTTCCGGAACTGTGTACCTGGCTAAGCTCACCAATTACGCCATCCCCCAGCTGCAGGACAGGCAGCCAACTGTCATCTTCCAACAAGATGGGGCACCCCCTCATTGGGCGCATGTTGTTCGTGAAACTCTCGACGTAACATTTCCAAATCGATGAATTGGCAGGGACGGGCCAATCCCATGGCCCCCAAGATCACCAGACATTACCCCGCTGGATTTCTTTCTCTGGGGTCATGTTAAACATTTGGTTTATGCAACAGTTGTTCCAGATATCAAGACATTGCGAGAACGCATTACGGATGCAATTGCAACAGTTAACCCACAAATGTTTGAAAATGTGTGGCGTGAGTGTGAATACCGTTTAGACATTTTACGTGCCACTAGGAGTGCACATGGGGAAGCTTATTAAGTTCATTAGCTATGTATCAAAACTTTGTATGTTTATCTACTTATGATTAAAACTGTGTTTGAATACGAGTGTTCATTTAAAAGTTAAAGCATGCTTTAATCAGGGTAATCATTTATTGACACACTATATATTAGGCCGTATAGTGCAAGCCTCTCAAAGTAGTATAGCCTTCAATATGGACAACTTCACGGTAAATATTGACCGTGTATTTCGTGTTGCGGGTCATAGTGCTACACCTTATACTCTTAATTTCAATTCTCAGGCTATTTATAGACGGCATATAAAAGTCGATCGTGGTTGCGGCTTTATAGCAGTCGTCTTTGCTCGTATGTTTACTGTACTAAATACACGGACCCAAAAAATTTGGTTGCCTACGGTAGTGGAGCGTGCGCGTAAACTAGCTGTAGACTGTAAACTTGAGTTTTACTGTAATATGGGGCCCGAGGAGCTGAGAAGGGTAGAACAGGAAATGAATGTTCGTATAGTTGTATTTGGAGTGGATGATCGTCGTAAGGACTGTGTATGTTTACAAAAGCTGTGTAAGAGATCGTACAAGACCTCTACTTATTTTAGGTCTGTCATGGACAAAGTATCTCCCCATCCGTAAAATAAGGAACCTTTAAGCGAGTTATGATAAAAGTCGAAAATATGGACGACATCATGATTTGTATAAGGGGTGTATCGAGTTTGCGGATGATATAGTGAAACGTAAAGATTGCCACATGGTATGTGAGCAGTGTAAAAGCTCTAAATGTGAAAGCCGTGTAGTTGAAGCTGAGAAGAGGGACCGTGATGTGTGTAGACGCACATTTTTCAATAATAACTGTTTTGAGCTCCATTAATCAATTGACACGTGCAGGAAAATGAGAATCTGTGAATGTGGTATGTTTCATCTGATGGATAAGTGGGGGAATTTCAAGCATAAATGTGATGAAATTCACTGTTCTACATGCCATGAGAAATATAAGGCGGTTGGAGTAAAGCATGTATGTTATATGAAAGACGCTAAGCCTAAAAATAGCCCTTGTATCACTGTGTACTACGATATAGAAACATACACGAACGCTGAAACCAAAGAGGACATTCCACATTTACTTATAAGCCAGACTATCTGTGATGAGTGTATGGAGATCGAGTGTGATGAGTGTTACAAATGTGGTAAACGAACAAACGTTTTTAAAACGATTGCGGACGACAATCCCGTGAAACTCTTTGTATTCTATTTATGAAGTTAGCGGACAAGTTAAAAAAAATGACTATATTCTTGCCCATAACGGGGCAAAATTTGACACAGTTCCTTTATAAGGAGTTGCTTGAGCACGAGTCGTCTGAGATATTTACAGGTGATCCCTTGAAAAAAAGCAACAAACTAAGACAGATGCAAATAAGAGGTAATGTACAGTTTAAAGACACTTTATTATTCACACCTTGTAAATTAGCAAAGCTACCCAAGGTGATGGGCGTAGCCGCTAAAGTTTCAAAAGGATATTTCCCTTACACATTCTCACTAGCGAAACTTTAAATTACGCAGGACTCCCTCCGCCCAAACATTACTTTAACTATGAATGTATAACTGCAGATGAAAGTGAAGATTTTGACCAATACTACAACAGTTTTAATGAATCTAATCCTTACAATATAGCTGATGAATGTGAGCGTTATTGCATGAATGATGTTCGCGTGCTTAGAGTATGTTTCCAGGCCTTTAGAAGGATGTACATAGGCCATTTCAAATGAGATCCGTAGCAAGTCGGAACCACTATCGCCTCATTATGTTTTACGGTGTTCAAGAATAACTTCATGTCTAAGGGCACAGCCGTTATTCACAGAAACAATCCCCGCACTTATGGGCTCAAGGCTATTTACTGGCTCATACACTACAGCAGCAGACAGGTGTATACATGGAGCATACCCGCAATATCGGGGAAGTACCCATTAAGTTTAATGATCGTGTTTTTTGGGTTGATGGTCTAAGCGAAAACCGTGCCACTGGTGAGAAGAAGAGTGTACTCCTTTAACGGTTGCTGGTGGCACGGATGCCCCCGTCCTGAGTGTGGAATCGTAGGCGATATCCACGGTAGATCTCCTGCCGACAGTCTTGCGTGGACCCGCACCCGTGATCAACTTATAGGCTCCCATTTCTCTCACAAATTCTTATGGGAGCATGAGTATGATGCACAGATGGGAACAGATGGTCAGTACCGTGAAGAAATAAACAGGATCAAATGCTCAATGGTGGTGGCTCCTTTCAAATACGGTGATAGCTTGTTTGGAGGGGTACAAATCCCTTCAAGCTATACTTTCCGCCTACGGAAGGCGTGAAACTCCATTACTACGAATTCTGTTCTTTATGTCCCTACGTGATGAAGAACAATCCGTACCCCTTGGGTGCCCCTTAGAAACTGGTGGGACCTGACCTGCCCACCATCGAGGTGTTCTCAACAAATTTGAACGGGTACTATTTCGGTACTTTCTTTCGTAGATGTGCTCCTGCTCCCCCACGCGATTTATGGATGCCGATCTTACCCGTCATTATCGATCACAAGCTCATGTTCCCCTGTGCGTGAAATGCGCAGAGGAGAACAATGAGGAATGTAATCGTACAACCAACCAGCGTAAGATCAGAGGTGTGTGTATACAAGACCAGAGCTGGATCTAGCTGTTCGCCATGGGTACAGAATATTGAAGATACATGAGGTGTGGAAGTTTCAGATGCTACCCAATCTTTTCACGCAATATATAAACGCTTTTTTAAAGGATAAGGTAGAAGCATTAGGGTATCCGCGAGGAGTTGATACCAAAGATGAAAAATCGGCTTATATTCAATGTTACCGTGAACTTGAAGGTATACAGCTTGATCGTTCCCAAATTGTAAAGAACCCAGGCAAGCACTTTAGTGCAAAGTTGTGTCTAAACAGTCTTTGGGGGAAATTTGCACAGAATACTGAAAAAGGTACCGTTCATTTGGCACAAAGTTATAGTGAAGTCTGGGATTATGCCAACGCTCCCGATAAAGAGGTCATGGAGATCGTGAATGTAGGTAATACTTAAATAATAAAGTACAACAATACCGAATTGGCCACAGATACATCACGGGTTACAAACATACCTGTAACCAGCTTACGCACGCATCAAACTTTGGGGTCTATTGCATTCTCTTGGGCGGAGGGTTTTGTACGCCGATACAGATAGTGTGATATTCACAGCGAGGGAGGGTGAATACATGCCTTCATTTGGTGAATTCCTCGGAGAGTTGACTGATGAGATCAAGGATGAGTATGGAGACATCGATAACGCCTACTCTTTTGTTTTAACAGGACCAAAAACTTATGGGGTACGGGTGAGGGTGGGAGAGGATATGAAATATATCGTGAAGGCTAAGGGTATCACGCTCATCCAGGCGAATCGGCGGGTCGTCAACTTTGATTCGTTGAAGGATCTAGTGTGCGTGAATGATGATGAGGGCGACCAGCCATCCCAACTAACTGTAGGGAAACACAATTTTCGGGCGCAGTAGCTGGGGGCTTGAAGGAACTTAGGGGTACGAAAGTGTGTCGTAACACCTATAGGAAACGTTACCACGTGCCTGGTAGCTATGATACTGTACCCTCTGGATACCATAATCTTTGATATGTCTATTGTTAACGATATGTTTATTTATTAAAAGTGTTTGTAAATATATATATATATATATATATATATATATATATATATACACCTTCAATATTTCGTTTGTTAAATAAATAGTATTTCAATTAGCGTTTCACTTTCTCCTTTGTTTGTTTGTGTGTGTACAGGCGAAAGTTCTAAGCTCCGCCCAACTGTATGATCGGTCACGTGACTCCTGTTACTAAGTGGACATATCTCTTTCTTGCGTGCTCAGTTGACCGCTGCAAGCCCTGGGTCTCAGACGTGTATTTTCCCACGTAGACGAAAAATAGTAATGGCTACCTTTAATAGCGTCCCTACGCGAACCCGTTTCATCCTCGACAGAATGTTTGAAATCGTAGGTTTCCGCAAGCTGAAGCCTATATTAGACGCGCGTGTTACGGATATGCTTTATTTTGATACGGTTCTTGAATACGCATACACCGCTCTGCTCGACGGGTTTACCGAGTGTAGGACTGAACAAGGCGAGAATGGTCTAGAGCTGGATGCTTATTTAAATGGTTTAGACTCTTTGAAATATCATGAACTTTGGTACAAAGAACTTGAGCGGTACAAGGCTGAGCTCACCTACATCGCTCATCCTGAAGAACTATTTCTTTATACGATGAGCAGCAGTCGTAACGACTTAGAAGATTATTTCAACTGCCGCTCTGCAGTGTGAAGAGGAGTTCACGATTGAAAAGCTCAGGTGAGTAAGAATAAACCCTCGATTAGAAAGGAGTGTTTATAAACTTCTATTTAATAATGATGTTGTGGCTAATGATGACCTCTTTGAACGTGCTTTTGAATGCATTCATTTAAAGATAACTTGCCAACCGAATATTAAGTGGGCACAAAAATAGTATTGAACGATATGAAGGCCATTTACATAGAGTATAGGTATCCCTCTAACTTGAGCGGTGAAATAATGTTAAATCGTATTTACTACGTAGTGCAAAGCAATAATGATGTGACTAGATTCGATTACGTACGAGTTTAGTGTTTTAGTTAAGCGCAGTAGAAGATAAAGTATTTTGATGTACAGTATATTTATTTTCAATATATTTAATAATTTAATATAATTGTGTGTGTATATATATGTATGTATATATATATATATATATATATATATATATATGTTACACACGAGCCGTATAATTCCCTTTGACCCGCCATATTTTCTCTGCAATGTCTAGACAACTTTTTGATATAACCTATATGGGTTCTCGATGACCCCTATAACGCCCCCTCTGCGACGCTTGAACGGTGCACCAAAAGGACACTGGCACCTAATGTTGCAACTTCTCCCGCACGACAGTTTCCGGTCACTGGGTTCGCCTTTTTTGGTGTGCCTCGGACTCTGACGTAGGATAACTTGGGCATATAAAAAACGAAATGCGAAGAAAAGAATCAGAATCTGACTAGCGCTCCGTCAGTAGCGAGACAGGCTGGGTTGCGTTTCAGTAGTTCTCCGAGTGAGGACCCGAGGGAATTTGCTCGTTAAAGACTAAATTCAGTTAGTGACTGTCGAGCTTGAGTATTGAGTTTGTGAGATAATTGAGGGCCATTAGTCTAAACTACAGAGAGAGAAGTTGTGGACTGGCAATATTTAATCTTGAGTGATTAATTTGTTTTTAAGTCTAAATTCAGCCACAATTGAACTTGATTGCAATATATTCCCCAAATTTGACTGAACTTGTAACTATCAAATTATGTCTTTAATTCCCTGATTAAAAGCTATTCAAACCGACGATTTCATTATCAATTACACACTTAGAGTCAGGGGTTCAGAACGTAAGCGGAAGATAAAGAATCCATGCACAAGGTCACCCAATTAAAAGAAAAGCATAACTAAAGTAATAAGGGAGAAAATATATAACCAGACTTCCAAACTTTAATTTCAATTAATAGGCATTCACGGTGACCTTAAGTATATGTAATAACCCTCTCTCTAATACTATCCTGACCTTGCCCAGAAAGAGGGATTGTTACAAAGTGGTGTCAGAAGTGGGATCTTCCCAGTTCTGATAACCCCCTCATTTAATTAAAGACAATACTTTCTAAGTGTGTATATGAGGGCTACCCGCTCTCAACAAACATCGAAAGAAGATAACGTGAGGATCACCCGATCGAGAACCGCTGCGTGGACTGCTGCTGCTCAGGCCGATCCGACATCGCAACTTGCTAACGGTTACCAAGCAACAGGAGGAGCGCGCCTTCCCGCCGAGGTAGAGCGTGAGGTAAGCGACTCATTTTGTATTCGAGAGGTTTCGGAGGACGAGAAGAGAGCCCTCCTATAGCGGGCAACCACCCCCTACTCAGTTCCCCCATCCCTATGTTCCCTCTATATATCATATGTATCCTCCCAATGTAGGCCTCCCAGATTCACAAATTAATATGGTCCCGGACAACACCGGTAGTGTACCAAAGTCCCATCCCAACAATGCCTGGTATAATAATGTCCAATGTTTTATATGTGAGAAAAAAGGACACAAAACTAGTTTGTGTCCCCTGGCGGGAGAGAGAAAGGAGTGTCTCTCTTGCCCGGAGAGATAATTATCGAAGAGAGTGGCCTTCGGGAGGAGGCCGAAGACAAGACGATTATGACAGAAGGAGAAGTAGATACCATCCCCATCCGAGTATCGGAGAAGAAATTTCTCTCCGTACGAGAGAGATAGAAGAAGTAATTATATTAATTACAGATACGAGAACCGATATGAAGATCGGTACGAGAATCGATATCGCTCACCATCGCCTTATGAGTATAGAAGAGAGAGAAATTACTCTCCCCATGAAAGGAGAAACGAGAATTTAAGAGGAAGAGACTACTCTCCTTACGAGAGGAGAAACGGAAATTACCATTCCCAAGAAAGAAATGGAAGAAGATATGCAGATCGAAGGACGGACAGGAGTCCGTCGCCGTATAGAAAGTATGAGGAGGAAAAGGAATATGACAGAGGAAGACGCCCCGAAAGAGGTTGGGAAAAGAAACGAAGTGACTCCCCATGGCCAAGAAGAAGCGACTCCTCACCTGCAAGAGACAAGTCCCTCCGCAGGGTATCATTCAAGGAGGAGGAAAAGTCAAGTCAAAAGTCAAAAAACTTGAATTGAGGCAGGTATCGGAGAGGAAACAAGAAGGCGGAGGCAAGGACCGGGACAAAATAGGTAAAAGTGAAAGAGTAAAAATGAATGAATGGAATGAAAGAAACAGTACAAATTGCATGAATGAAGAAGCGAAAGAGAAGCGTTTAAATGCCCATGAGACGAGTGGGAGTGAAAATGGATACGAGGCGCGAGGAGACGGAGCGTGTCTGCGGAACGATTTAACCTTGAGAGTGGAGTCTGCCTCATGCAGAAAGGACAGGAAGTGACCTTGACCGTGAGACAAGGGCTCAGTCGAAGGACACGGATGCAGAAGAGATGATTATGAAATGCACGAAAGAAATGTATGAAATGCATGAATTAGACGCGAAAGAAATAGGGGAGATGTATGATTTGATATATGAGGATACGATAGACAGGAATAGAACAGATGAGAATACGATAGACGAAAGGAAATTGATCCCCCAACAGAAGCGAAATGGGTGAACGGAGCGTATGATATGTGCTCATGTGACATAAACGTGAAACGTAAAGTGACGAAGAGTGACTCGTGTTTATATTGTGGGAACGGAAGTAGTCTGAATCCGGTGAACGACAATATAAATTGTGAAAACAAACTGAGAATGAGTGAGGAAAATATCGTGAAAATGGGCGCGGATGGATTAGCAATACAGGAAATGACTAGGTTCAGCGAAAGAGAAATAAATTAAATAACTCCCTCGTATAAGTGCCCCTGTGAAACGACCAGGGTGAAGATGAACGAAAGTTGCATGATGAGGAATGCAGAGCGAGAAATTATGAATGTAAACAGTCCTCTGCGCATTGCAAGAGTGTTCCAATATCCCGTCATCCGTGTGACCCTTGGCGAAATCGTTTCACTTGGATTATTGGACACAGGGGCCGATATTTGCCTCGTGAGGGAAAGGTTAATTGAGCTGTTGGATTTCGACCCCAAGTCGAAAATACTAGTCGTAGTTGTAAGGCTGTAAATGACGAAGTCCTAACCACAATGGGACAAATAAAAATGAAAATAGGCATAGAGCAAAAGTATTATGATCTTACCGCATTGCTTGTTAATGATTTGCTGAGGGATTAAACTTCATAGGAGCGGATTTTATTCGAGACAACTTCATACAAATCGCAGGTAGAGGCACGGATTTCGTGGCCTATATAAATGAAATGCAAATTCCTTTGGTTGAGAAAATGATTAGAGTGGCAGACCGAGTAAATCAAAACTCGGAGAGAGAGGAAGTAAATAGCCTCTCTTTTACCTTGAGAGGAGGCTCCACTTCCATTGCCCCTTTAGCTGGAGCATTTCTGGAAGTACAACCACCCTTCCCGTTAAAAGAGGGATTCACTTTAGTAGTAGAGGCGGAAAAACCCCCTTTACATTTAAGTATGGAACCACAATTAGTTTGCGTGAACGAAGAGGGGAATGTATCAATTGTCGTGCAAAACGAGTCTGCTCATGATCGAGTTAAAGTTACGAAAGAAAGGATAAAGTTGGTTGGCGAAATTTTACGATACTGCGATTGCGATAGGGAAAAACCCTGTAGCGCACCCAACGAATGCTCTTCTAACAGCGAAGAAGTGGAGCAAGAAGTAAGTGAAGAAGAAATTAATCGATGCATAAACCGTGAGCGTAAATTGTTTGAAGACGAAATTTCAGAGGAAATTTATGATAGGGAAATGATGAGCGACTTCTCGCTACCTGCTAAGTCTGTAGAGCAGAAAAGAAGGGAGGTACGAGAATTTATAAAAAAATACTGATTTAGATTCGGAAGAAAGGAACAGATTAGAGAACATACTTGAGGACTATATTGACGTAGCTTTTGTTGAAGGAGATGAATTAGGCCTATTAAAGGGATATGAACTTTCCATTGAACTGGAACGAAGCACTGTTCAGTGTACACTCCTCAGTACAGATTACCGGCGGAACAGTGATTTTAATAGTCCCTTACTGCTGGTAAAACAGAAGGATAAAAATAGATTAGTAGTTAATTACCGAAATTTGAATAAGGTTTTAAAAACTTCTAGATTTAAATTACCTGAAATTGGAACTATCTTTCGAAGTTTGGGTGGAAGTCAATGGTTTACGACTATTGACCTTGCCCAGGGCTACCATCAAATAGCCCTGGACGAAAAATCTCAAAATTTAACCGCATTTTCTTCTAATAACGCAAGTTTTGTTTATAAAGTTTTACCATTCGGTTTGAAGATGGCTCCAAATGTTTTAGTTCCATAACGAGCAACCTGTTTCATGACCTGATAGGAAAACAAGTACATGTTTTCATTGAAGATATACTGATCGTGGGAAGAACAAAACAAGAACACGAGAAAAACATCAGATTGGTCTTAGAGAGACTGAGGGACAATAACTTGAAATTTAAACTCGTAAAGTCCCAATTTTTCCAAACTAAGGCGATGTTCTTGGGTCATGACATCACCCGAGAGGGTATGTCCCCTAGCTTCGAAAATACAACGGTGAAAGAGGTTCAGTCATTGTTAGGCCTAATAAATTATTATCGATGCTACATTAGCCATGCCGCCGAACTTTTGGCGCCAATCCATGCTTTGACGAGGAAAAAGGTAAAGTTGGATTGGACTGAGGAGCGAGAACAAGCGTTGGAGAAAGTAAAGGAGGCAATTACTACGGAACCCCTATTAAGACATCCGAATCCGGACGCTCCATTTTATATATATATACCGATGCATCCGAGAGAGCTAGTGGAGCCGTCCTAATGCAGGGAAAACGAGGAAGGTAATTTAGTCCCCTTGGAATATTTCAGCAAAGGCTTTAACGATACCCAAAGGAGGTATTCGGTGATCGAAAATGAAGGATTGGGTATCATTCTGGCATTAAATCATTTTCGCGCTCTTGTATTGGGATCTAAAATAATCTTGCGAACTGACCACAAACCATTGATAAGTCTAGTCATCAATCAATCTTCTAAGAGATTGACGAAATGGTTTACCACACTGTTGGAATTCGATTTCAAGGTTGAATATGTTAAGGGAGAGAAGAACCTCATCGCTGATTTGATGAGCCGATGTGTGGCGGATGAGGAAAAATCCGAATCCGAGTCTGAAGATTGCCCGTGAACGCAATGACAAGAAGTCAACGACAAAATTTAGAAGTAGGAAGCGTACCCCTTCCGGGTACACTGGTAGAGAAAATTTTATAAGATGAGGAAACCCCCAAGATCTCTGTGGAAGACATTCGCAAAGCGCAGAAGGAAGACCGACAATGCTAGGAAATTATGCGTGGAAAGAAAAGCGAAAAATACAAGGTCAAGGAAGGACTAGTTTACTCAACCCGAATCTTCAAAGGTAAAGAATCCACCAGAATTTACATTCCTGATGCGGAATTGCAAGGGAAGGCCCTAAGGCAATTTCATAATTCCACGACAAAGGGCCATATGGCAGAGACAAAAACTTACCAAATATGGTCGAAAACATCCGAAGGTACATAAAAGGGTATGCGATATGTAACAAGTACAAGAATATTAATCCCAGAAAAGCCGCACTAGGGATACCCCCATCGGAAACGAACATTTAGATTGGGTCTACGCTGACCTCGTAGGTCCCTTCTCCAGGTCAAGAGACCATTCGGCATATGTGTTGATATTAATCGATGGGTTCACTAAGCTTCTGGAACTATACCCCCTCAAAGATAAGACCGCGAACGCGGTCGCCAAACATATCTTCGGGAACTTTATTCTCACCTACGGGAGAATGAGGAACCTCAAGACTGATAATGGGACGGAATTCGCAAACGACATTATCTCTCATTTAACTAAAAAATATCACATCAACCATAGCTTTGGAGCTCCGGCTCACCCCGAGAGCCAAAGTCAGATAGAGAGGTACAGCTATTCTTTAAAAAATGTTTAAAGAACCCTAATTGAAGATCGAATGGTTGATTATTGGGATGAGTATTTGCCATTAGTCAAGTATATTCACAATAACACCACCCACACGACCACTCAGTAACGTCCGTTCTTCCTGATGTTCGGGCGAGAAGACACAAATTGTGTCGAGACAAGATATTTACCCGCAAATGCCCCGCCAGTGGATTTGGAAGAATATAAATGGAGGCACGCACACATGAAGGAAGAGACCTATGAAGTGGTAAGAGAAAATCTGAAGGAACAACAACGGAAGATGAGACAACGGACGGAGCACAGAAATCTGCGAACCATCGAAAACGGAGAGACAGTGTATATAAAAAGGACCCCGGTGCCAGGAGTGCCAAAAGTCCTTCAACCTCCATATAGTGGTCCGTGTCAGGTAGTTAATAAACTAAATAACTACATGTATCTTATTAAAGACTCTGTAACAGCAAGACACAAAAGGGTACACTTGAATAATATCAAAACTGAGGGAGCCACTGAACAAAAGAAAAGGAAAATAAACGAAACTGAAATTGCAGAAGAGAATGAAGAGATAGACGAAATAAATTACATACACAAGGAAGATAATCTCAAATACATTGACAAAGCGACAAAGAAAAAAGAGATAACAAACGAACCGCACGGTTTCCGGAGTTCGTACTCGGAAACAGATAACCCGTGGTCACACGCCGCCCGACCGCCGGAAGTGATTTAAAGGTCCGGATTGCTGGTCTAGGAAATGAATTGACGACTCATGTTCATAAGAAGATTGAACGTGTTACCAAGCTCTTTAAATAAACAAAACGGCGACAAACAGATTAGGCTCTTCCCTGAGATACCAAAGAAAGAATATTTTTCTTCCCATTAGACAAATCCCATTAGGCTAAACATTTAACCGGAAGGATTTTCCTCCCAAGGAAGTCTGGTGAAAGGCATGATTCGTGTTATTGAGATAAATAATGATTAAAAAAGTAATAAATAAAATTCATTAGTGCAAATCACAGCATATTTCGATCTAACCAAAAATTCATGTAAATATATCTTAATGTTGAAAAGTTTGATTTGGGAGTTTTCTCTGTTTTCATGAGAAAACGGTATATATATATATATATATATAATATATATATATATGATGTTATAACATAATGCAACGCATGTTTCATGCGTTCGAATCAGTTCTCTTTAACTCAGTGAAACGAAAGGAACCGAGTGAAAGGTTTATTTAAATTTCGAGAAGAATTTGTTCTTTTTTTTCTGTCACTGTCAGTACTTGTATCAATATTCTTTTTATTCTTTCCCCAATTTAGAAGTTCCCAAAAAGGTTTCCCCTGCCATTGACTATGATTCCCGTCCTCTTATTCCTGTGCGCTCTACACGTTGGGGCGCAGACCCTCTCGAATCACGGAATCCTTTTCCGACCAATGGGTCCCCTAATTCTTTAAGGAAGGCCCCACGTACAAAATGAATCATTTGATACTCCAATGCCGCCAATAACAAGAACGTCTAGGACACCACAAGGAACGAGAACGCCTTAGGCGAGTGAAAAACAATACCACGGCCGAAACTATAAATGAACTCGGAATTCTCATAGACACCCTTCATGGTGTTCAGGAGCAGACCACCGCAACCAAACACGAGATTACAGCCTTTGTCACCACCCTAAATCAAGAAAGTTCTTTGTCAAAGCAAGCCTTATCGAGGAAGAAGAGAGGTCTCATCGACGCCGTCGGAGGGTTCCTGAACTTCGCATTTGGAACCGCCAGACAGGGTTCAGTTGACGACGTGGTCCGTCGTATACAAATCATCGAGTCTAACGAAAAATCCGTCGCCGACAGTCTGAATTCTCACATCACTTTATTAAATGCTACAGTTTACGACATCAGTAACCTAAAGAGGTACGTTGGACACCAATGTGAAATCATTTCAGGACACTGTGGGTGTGTACCTAGCCAGTCTGAAGGAAGAGGTGAAGGAAGAGAAGTACCTTACGTTCTTGTCAATCTTAGCCCAATCTTCTGCCTCAAAGTCTTAAAGAGCATTGAGCCCAATGTGGGCCGACTCTTGCCGTACATTCTAAATGAAGCAACCATCCCCCTGTATTTCGAAGTCAGTCATGCCAGATTGAGGAAAGTAACCCCGGAGGAGCTACGAATCCTCATATTCATGCCCTTGAAGGCTATTGAATCACCCATGACACTTTTCATTGCGTCTCATCTACCTGTCTGGATTAAGAAGGACAACCTTTATTCGGACATCCTCCCGGATGCACGTTACCTTGGAGTGAGACAAGATCGACTAAACTAGGTAAGTTCGAGGATTTAAATGGCTGCTCAACCATAGAGGGAAATCACCATTGCAGCTCCCCAACTTTCATCTTCTCAAAGGGGTCTGATGAATGTTTAATCAGACTCTTCCAGACGGAAAGAGAAACGAACTTAACGACCTACTATCGAGTTTTAAAGAAAGATTTCTCACCTGTGTTTATACGCAACACCACCACATATATTATAGCGTGCCCCGAGCAACCACGCTGCTACTCCGATGTCGAGAACAGAAAGCGGAAGAACAGGAAGTGCGAATCTCCAAGACTGGATTGTTCACCCTTCCCGAGGGATGCAGCGTCTTCACGGATCACAGACGAATCCCGTCCATCTCCCTATTCTCCGACCCGCGAAACCTCACATTAAAGCCACACCTTTCTGAACCACCCCACCCCGCGATTTCGAGATCACTTACATAGTAAACTCCTCGTTGACGAAGGAAGCCTTGCACCACTTCAATGCTTCCTTGTCTCAAGGAAAAGATCTCGGAGATATGATCCGGTATCTGCGAAGAGTCGCCCTCAAGAACTCGGACGAAGGAACGTCCTCTGCCATCTCCTACTCCACCCTCACGCTCTGTTTCATACTGGGGATCGCCGTCATAGGAATTGCAACCTGGAGGAGATGTTGCTGCCGCCGAAGTCCTCCACCGGTGCCTACTGCCAGGTCTGAAACCCCGGCACCCGGCCTCGCGGAAGAAGTGCCGATGACTAGGTCACCGACGCCCCCAAGAAGCCCTCCTCATCGACTTCGCTTTCCACCGACGAGCCCAAGTTCCGTCAGAAGGTTACCCCCTGCGGTTCGGTCGTATCGTATGCCCGAATCGATACCTAACCTTGGCTATGAAGAAATGGGCTATTCCCGAAATTAAGGCTTTAACCATTCCCCAAATTAAACTTTCATGTTTCTCCTTTTTATAACTTACGTTTATCACCAGTGTGATTAGGAGATTAACATAATTAAATTAATTAAATTTAATAAAAAAATTGAATTAAATAATTTAAGTTTTCATTCAGTGATTAGTGCTTAAACTAGTTGACAATTAATAATAAGTGTTTAATTTATCAGCCTTAGTGGAAATAAAAGGTTTGCTTGTAGTGCTAAGATAAGCGTTAATAAAATAAATGCTTTGCTTATAGAGTAAATTCATCGCTAAGGAGAACCAGAACGACGACCCGGAAAACGCAAGAAATGGAACTAGATGGTCTCCCTGTAGAGCTTTTGTTTTTTATTTTTTCGTATCTTCATGAGCATCTTTATATCCTACGGTTTGTGTCCTTACGTTGGAGGAACTTACTTTCCTCTGAACTGTCCCGAAAAGACCTAAATTTCAGAGAAATAAGTAACTCAAATTTAAGATTTATTCTAAAAAATTATGCGCCCTTAAGGCCAAACGTAGACCGGTTAAAAATTTCCACTTTTCATGGTTGTCGCACCTTTCAGACGAAAGAGCCAAATTCTCTGGGAATCTTTTTTCATTTACGGGAATTACACTTAGACAAGATCCACTTTGGGTTTTGAGTGTACGTCCGAGAAGACATATAATCGTTTCTTACGAACTTTTCCATTTCTGAAGAAATTAACTATCCAAGTGTACTTTGATTACCGACTTCATAACGTGTCTCTTTACCACTAAAGAGTTAAATTTGTTGGTTTACGTCGTCCTCGTTGGCCTAGGCAAGCTACGGCTTGGGACCGTAGCGCATCTATCCGGTATAGGTTAACCTGGATGATGTAGCCATAAGCACTGCCGCTAGTTAAGTGCCAACCAGTGATTATCTCACTAGCCGTATTGAGTCCGTTAGGCGAAACTGCGACAGTACCAAAGGTGGAAAATATAACCATTGGTTTTCTATTATTTATTTGTAAAATGGACATGGCATTAGATTAAAATAAATATTTGAATATAAATAATTAACTGACAATTGTGATATATAATTAATTATGTTTACATACAATAAAATAATATAGTATACATAAAATTAGTATTAATGTGGTTCACAATTGAATTATAATGGGGTAACTAATTTAAAATGAATTTATACTATTCCGAAATTCAAGACGGTAAAATTAACATTTAACTTGAAACTAAAATAAGAGTATTCACTACACACTCCCCCACCAGAGAGGAAGTTCAAAGAGTTCCGAACGACACAGATTTCCCCGGGACCTTTTTGGTAGCTACATGTACCTCACTTAAGGTTGATTCCAAAAACGCAGGCTTAAGACGATCGATAGAAACCTTGTCGACCTTGGAACCGCGCTGGATGAGAAATGATTTACGCGTACGTCGGAGAACTTCATAGGGCCCGTCATATGGACATTGGAGAGGCCGTTTTGGGAGAGGTACACGAACGAAAACGTGGGTGCAAGATTGGAGGGCTGGGGAAACAAAGATGTTCTGTTGGCTAGTCAAACAAGGGGGAACAGGCTGAAGGGACTGCATGTGAGAGGAAAGTGTTTGAGCGAATTCCGTAGGATCACATGACTTATCCCCTGCAGTGAAGTAGCCACCTGGTAGCCGCAGTGTTGTTCCATAGACTAGTTCAGCCGCTGTAGTCTTCAGATCACTCTTAAATGCAGAGCGAATACCAAGCAACACGAGTGGAAGCTTATCCATCCAATGGGAGTCTTCGTGACACATAAGGGATGACTTCAGCTGGCGATGGAAACGTTCGACGAGGCCGTTAGCTTGCGGATGATACGCACAGGTATGCGCATGTACTGTACCCAACAAGCTAGTAAACTTCTTCCAAAGCGAAGACTCAAATTGGCGACCTTGGTCAGTGATGACTTTTGTCGGCAATCCAAATCTTGATACCCATCCATGAAGAAAGGCTCTTGCAACAGTGTCCGCTTGGATATCAGGAAGTGGGATGGCTTCAGGCCATCTGGAAAAGCGGTCGAGACAGGTGAGCAGATAACGTTGGCCTTGAATCACTGGAAGAGGGCCAACAATGTCTACATGAATTACCTCAAATCGCTGGGATGGGGGCGGAAATGCGTCAAAGGGGGACCTGGTGTGCCTTTGGACTTTGGCACGCTGGCAGGCAAGGCACGTTTTGGTCCAATGTTTGACATCCTTCCGCATCGAGGGCCAAACAAAGCGAGAGGTAACCAGGTGTTGCGAAGCACGGATACCAGGATGGGAGGGCTTATGAAGATCCATGAAGACTGCTTGTCTGTGACATGGAGGGACATATGGGCGAATAGCAGCTGTTGATACGTCGCAATAGAGGGGCACAGACAATCCTGGCATACTCATTTTCTTGAGGGAAAGTGAGTGAGTGGAGTCTTCTCTGAGCAGGTCTTGTAGTTCCGTATCCTTATCTTGATCCTGTGCAATAGCATTCCACAGTGTAGAGCTGAGGGTAACAGAAGTAATCTCTATTCTTGAAAGTGCATCCGCTGGAGTGTTCAAGACACCTTTGATGTGGCGGATATCTGTGGTAAATTGCGAGATATAATCGAGTTGCCTGATGACTCTGGGAGAGTGGTTACAGCTGTTTTTATTGAAGACAGTGACCAAAGGTTTGTGGTCGGTAAAAACACAAAACTCTCGGCCTTCAAGGAAATGTTGAAAATGCTTCACGTTTAAGTAAATAGCAAGAAGTTCACGTCCGAAAGCACTATAACGCGTTTGGGCTGGCTGCAGCTTTTTCGAGTAAAACGCGATGGGTGCTTGTTGACCGTTAATGGTTTGTTCCAACACTCCACCGATCGCAACATCTGATGCATCGACCGTCAGAGTTAGGGGGGCATCACTGATAGGAAATGACAAAGACAATGCACTATTGATAGCATTTTTGGCATTGTCGAACGCCTGTAAACTATCGCTACACCATACCAATTTCGTTACCTTGCGTTTGTGTGTGATCATAGCGTGTAGAGGAGCAAGAACACTGGCACAGTTTTTAATGAACTTGTGGTAATAATTTACCAAACCTAGAAACCGACGTAACTCACGCTGATTACTTGGCATAGGGTAATTTTTTATCACTTCACACTTGTCCTGAAGGGGGTAATTCCGTGCTGCGAAATCGTGTGACCAAGAAATTCCAAGGTTGGCTGTGCAAACACACACTTAGATGCATTAATAGTAACACCGTATTGTTCTAAGCGTTGAAAGAGGAGTGAAAGATGTTCCTTATGTTCCTCTTCCGTTGAGCTGGCCACAAGCAAATCATCGATGTAGGCATAAACAAAGTCTAAGCCTCTGGTGACCTCATCTATAAACCTCTGAAAGGTTTGCGCAGCATTCCGTAGCCCGAACGGCATCTTCACAAATTCGAATAACCCAAATGGTGTACAAACTGCAGTCTTGGGAATATCCGAAGGCTCTACGGGAATGTGGTGGAAAGCCTTAACGAGATCTATTTTACTGAAGATAGATTTGCCGTGGAGAAGAGAAGTAAAGTCTTGGACATTTGGTACCGGATATCGGTCCGGGATGGTTGTCGAATTCAAAAATCGGTAATCCCCACATGGTCTCCAGTCTCCTGACTTCTTCTGGACCAGGTGTAGGGGAGAGGACCAACTGCTTTTGGAAGGTCTTATTATCCCAAGATCCATCATAAGCTGGAATTCCGATTTGGCAGCTTTCAGTTTGTCCGGGGCAAGACGTCTGGGTTTTGCAAACACAGGGGGACCTTTTGTTGTAATGTGATGGGTAATGGTGTGCTTAATGGTATCACCCATCTGCATCGGTTGAAGAATTCCTGGATATCGCTGGAAAAGGCACTGGTACATGGAATTAGGGGGAACGAGGGAAAGTGCAGAGTTCGAGGCGTCCGGAAGGGCAACCTGTTTGGCAAGAACAGAAAGCAGTGTGGCCTGGTCGCATAAGCGTCGCTTGTCAAGATCCACCAGGAGTTTGAAATGCTGGAGGAAGTCAGCGCCGATTATGGGATGCCGCACTTGAGCACAGATGAAAATCCACTTGAAGGATCGGTGAAGGCCCAAGTTTAGTTCACGCGACTGAGTACCGTACGTGGGTATGCGTGAACCGTTAGCAGCGTATAGAGGCGGAGATTCCGAGTGCGTATGACCAGATTTTTGAGGGAATACACTGACTGACGCTCCGGTATCGACCAAGAAATTGATACCAGAGTTCCTGTCCTTTATGAATAACAGGTTGGCAGTGCGAGTACTAGACGCCATTAGGACTCGCTGCTGGGGTTTTCCGACGAAAAATTGCAAGGGGAGATGCACTTCCTAGCCTTCTTTCCAAATTTCGAGTGGTAGAAGCAGATCTTCCCGGAACTCGAACGATGCCTCTTCGTAAATCTTGACCGAGAATGGCTTCTTTGCCGTTGATTTTGTAGCAGAGAACAAACGTGGTTGAGTTGTTGACTTAACTCTTCCACTTTCAACTCCAGTTCCGATTGTGTGTTCACGTTGTTGACCGGAGCTGTGTCAATCTCCACTACTTTGTCGGCAGTTTCTGCTAGTTTATCAACTGGAGTAGCAGGATCCATAGTGGCCAAGACACGCTGAGCTGATGGAGGAAGTTTCTGCAAGAACAACTGTCTAAAGATGTCCTTATCGAAGGTTTGTGCGCGTTCACCTAGAGCGCACTGCATAGCCCTCAGCATTTGAGTGGGCTTACGGTCTCCAAGTTCTTCTTTTGAGATTAACTGATGTAGTTTCTCACGCTCGGAGACAGTGGTGCGGCACAGGATGGCAGACTTCAGATCGTTGTATGGGTCCTCACTCGTGGAAGTAGATACGATGACGTCACGGACTTCAGAGATGATGCTCGCTGGTAGAGAGGACAAAACATGATCGTATTTTGTCCTGCTAGCGGTGATCCTTCCCAAGTTGAATTGTGATTCCACTTGGTGGAACCAAATAAATGGATCACCCGGCCAGAAGACGGGGAGCTTTACGCTCAAGTGGGAGATGGCACCAGCGTCGTCAGGCATCTTCTCCTATGCTTGCTGACGTACAAGCAAGACGACAAGTTCCCAACGAAGGAGTGGAGGTTGAGACGAGCGCAGGCACAGAGCGCACGGGCAGGGGTGAGGGGCAGAGGGCACGAGCGACATTACAGTCTGGTCCTAGTCGCTCGGGTGAAGGGGGTGGTGGGCACGAACGACGTTACAGTCTAGTCCTAGTCGTTCGGGTGAAGGGGGTGATGGGCACGAACGACATTACAGTCTAGTCCTAGTCGTTCGGGTAGAAGGGGTAATCCAGCTCCGGGGTCACCAATTGTTGGTTTACGTCGTCGTCGTTGGCCTAGGCAAGCTACGGCTTGGGACCGTAGCGCATCTATCCGGTATAGGTTAACCTGGATGATGTAGCCATAAGCACTGCCGCTAGTTAAGTGCCAACCAGTGATTATCTCACTAGCCGTATTGAGTCCGTTAGGCGAAACTGCGACAGTACCAAAGGTGGAAAATATAACCATTGGTTTTCTATTATTTATTTGTAAAATGGACATGGCATTAGATTAAAATAAATATTTGAATATAAATAATTAACTGACAATTGTGATATATAATTAATTATGTTTACATACAATAAAATAATATAGTATACATAAAATTAGTATTAATGTGGTTCACAATTGAATTATAATGGGGTAACTAATTTAAAATGAATTTATACTATTCCGAAATTCAAGACGGTAAAATTAACATTTAACTTGAAACTAAAATAAGAGTATTCACTACAAATTCATTAGTTTTGAATAAGGTAAATCTTATAGGATTTAACGTAACTAAAAAACTACTCGCTCTAATAAATTAACACGACTGGCTGAGAGACGTGCACCTAACCGACGTGTCTTTGCGCGCTGGTTTCATAACCTTCCTTAAATGTATATACGAGGAAAAAGCTGCAACAACCAAGATCCGTGATACAATTCCTTACTTTACCAGTCATTACCAGTTGGAAGAATATCGAAAAGTTACCAATATTCACTTATCTAATATTCATCTATGGACAAATCCGTCGGACGACCTTCACGATTCCTAAAGACCCGGATAGTTCGGAATAGACTAAAGGATTTAAGAAACTCTCTATGCGCTAATTATAAGGTAATTCATCTGTGTATTTCAAATTTTCTTCCCTACTGTATTACTTTCCTTTTATTGAAATAAAAGCACATTAACTCGTGGAAACATTTATAATGTCATTTAAGATCATAAAGCTAAATTGCGAAAGTTATCCTGCGAAAACAACTTTCTATACATAAGGACAGGATGTGCAAAATTGTTTTTAAACAAACGATTCGAATAAAGAATTTATTATTAAAATTTACTTAATATCGTTGCCTTATAACTAAATTATAAAGATAAAAGTATAAATTTCATCCAGTCGAATAATATATATCCCGTAGTCAGAAAACAAAATGTGTTAGTTAATGAGGTTAAAAGATTTAGTATAGAAATGTTTTCCCCTTCTTAGATTCACCAATAAATTAAAATTTGAAAGAAATTTTTCGTGTCATGCTGTTAATTAATTTAGTTATCCCTTATGGAAATTCAAAGGATCGTACTTGAAAAAGCGACTCATCGCACGAACTGTTTCCTCTAAAGAAATCATTTTCCTCCCCGAGTTACACGAGTTGATTGTCTTTAACCAGTAAACACATTTTCCATGATATTAAAACAAATGAGAAAAGGTTGTAACAGCAAAAAATGTTTCGATTCCATAATAGGAAATTTTCAATTTAAAAAAGGGGCTTTTGCCCTTATAGAAAATCAACATTTAAATTGCCCTATATAACGTAAACCTTCCTACTATGTGTTTCCTTTCTTAAGACTACCCTTTCCTTGTTCCCGTGTATAGTTTAAGATGCCTACATTTCAGTACATGCCATGTAACTCTATATATCCTTACGACTATAAATCCACTCTGATTCCCTAATCCCCAATTTAAACGAGAATTCCCCAAGGTTACACTATTTTTCTCAATGTACTGTATTTCACGGCCGAAATTCGAAGAACAAAGATTTTAGTTACCCTTTAATTAGAAGAAAGAGCCAGTAAACTTTATCCTTAACCAAAGCTCCCTTGAAAGGAATTATATAATTTACCCTTCCCTTGTACCGCACTTGACTTAATGAAGATTGCCTTCTTAAAATTTCCATCCCCATTACTTTCTGAATTTCAGTTAAAGAAATACTGCTAATTTCGTAACCGTGCCGCTAGAAATGTCGTAACGTTGCAGCTTCCCTGCGAAGACTTTTTTTAACCGTTTACAGTATCACTTTTTTAAGGAGCCGATGGACTCATAAAAAATTCAATAACCAAAAAACTAATTTCGAAGAAAAACCCCGCACGGAAGTCAGATTGGAATAAGTAACACGAAATGAAGAAGAACTATAGTTCTTCGCGAACATTTGTAAACAATCTTCGTGCTTCGCATCCGCACTTGGCGCGAAGGATTTATGTCAGTTTCTATGTTTTATTTTAATTTATTTTAATGAACAATCCGTTTCTGAATCTGTATTGTATTTACTTGTGTGATCTCTATATTTCTCCATTTATACATCTCTAAACTGTATGTTTAATTTCTCACATTCTTCTGTGATCCTAATTCTATAAAATCTTGTTATCAGAGTGTAAATTCGATTATTTGGTATATATATATATATATATATATATATATATATATATATATACACACCACGTATGAGGATCCTCCCATTCGTGTTTATTAAAGTTACCCCTTTTTATTCTAAACCAGACGCCAAAAGTGATGCAACGTCCCCGTCGTCACCTTAATGAAACTATAAGAATAACTACGAAAAACGATGGAATACAATGTCCTTATGACTTTTTGGATTTTTTTCAGGCCTGTTTCAACCCCCCTTTTCGTTTAACAAATTAGCTAAATTCCATATCGTGCTATGCATTAACTCTTGTGATAGTAATATGTGATACAGTGGGTTCAGTTTGCACTAAGAGAAAGACGAAAGACACGGTTTTTTTTAAAAGGGTCCCGGCGAACCCTTAAAAAGGAACTAAATCACTAAAGCATGAATTAGAGGAATCCCCTTTTAGTAAATGTTGATTGACTCACGGTACTTACTTCGTATGTATACTGTTAATCCCATTTGATTGTAATGCATTTCATTTTGTCTATAAGTTAACTAGCAAACAAGTCTCAGTGAACTTAAAGCTCCTTTGATTTTGGCTTCTTGTATTTTCATTATGATTATGAATGTCAGTGTATTGGGTAAACCTAAGTGAAAAAGATTTCATGTTTTGAGAACTGCCTATTAGGGTGGAGTGATTGTTTAATTTAAAAAACCAGGGGTGTTAAATAGTTGTCAAATGTCTAAAAATGAGCATTGGTGGTGGTTTTTGGTGGTTGCTGGTGATATCGCATCAGCAACCACACTCTATATGTGCCACGCCCACATGCGACTCAAAAAAACCCTTTATTTTGCCTATTTGGGGATTTATAATAGTTAGAAGCACAATCTAAAAAGTGGTGCATCTTATGATTTTTTGATGCTGAGAACAACAAAATTATTTTCAAAAGTGTACATTGATGTATAAACATATTTTTTTGAGAGTTAAATTAAAATCAGTAGCTGTTTTTGTCCAACCTACCTTATATTTACTTCTATTTTTCAGAATTTTTATAACCTATTCAATTAACACTAGTTTAACGTCTTCAAGATTTTTAGTTACTTATGAAACGTAGAAGCCAAACAAAAAAAGTCTTACAAGGTGGCCATAGTTTTCCATCCATTGACAGTTTTCCTAATGGAAAATTACCTACCGCTGGACAAGTTGTTCAGCGTCTACTTAAGGAGCCAAACTGGAAAACCAAGGAAAACATCACAAAAGTTGCAGATGAGTTGAGGAAACAATGGATTTGGTGTAATGTTTATCCACTATCCTTGCGCACCATTGAGACGAAGGTGGACAAACTAGCAGCAGACTTTTCATGATAAGTCATCATAACTTTTTATCCTGGGTAGTACTAAATTAATTACAAGAATGTCTTCTTAGCCAATAGTAAATTTTTTATTTTAAATATAATTTTGTTGTGATGTGCTCTGTAAACCTGTGAATTAATTTATCTATGTATTTCAGCCAAAATTTCTAAACTAAAAAATATTTATGCGATTGGTGACCACAATTTTTAATTTCTAATTAAGAAAATAATATTGATTTTTTTAATATTTCAACTTTGAAAATGCATCAACAGGTTTCATCGATACTCTGTCACAAAGAGAGGTTCAACCTATTTGGCAAAACTAGAATTGTTTGTCAAAGAGCTTGATTGTTTATTTGATATTTTTTCTGAGGATCTTTCTCAACGACGAAAATTGGAGAAGGAGTTTAAACTGAGGATGACTCAGGATGATTTCTCCTTCTATGAGGATCAAAAATCTGTGAGGCTAGGATACTGTTCAAGATTTGAGGAAAAGCTCACAGAGGCAGATGTTAGATACAGGAGAAGAATAATTGACGAACAACGAGCGGAATTATGGTTAGTCAGAGAGTACATCATGACTTGAACCATTTTAATTAAACCTTTGATGTTTTTTATTTTGTATATATATATATATATATATATATATATTGCCATAGTAAATCTAGTCATCTAGTTATACTAATTGTTCAGTGAACGAAGCCGGAGAGAAGAGGCAAGTGCATCACAACCTCAACCAGACAGTCCAGACACTACTGGTAGCTCTAGCGAAACCTCATCAGAAGACTCTCGAGATGATCCACAGTCGAGATGATGCACAGCCTGCTGGTTCCTCTCATTGTAATTACCAAGATCTGGAGAAACCTGTGCAGAGCTGTTGATAGGTAAATTAGCACTTGTGAATTGTGATTGTTCTTTAATAACTGTACTTAGTTGTATGTGCCATGTCATTTCGGTAGACTTAAAATGGATATCATTTTTCTCAACTTCAAAATACAATCTTGCAGGTATTCAATTTCCGACAGAGCAGGTGCAGCGGTAGCGTCAGCAGTTTTAAAAGATTTTGGCATTATCACTGATGATGATAACACTAACGTCATTGACAGGTAAGATTTCAAAATTATCATGATTACATTTTCATCCACATTTCCTAAGTTTTTTCAACAAAATTACAATTACTACTACTAAGAAGAAGTAAAGTAATTTTATTTAATTATACATATTATACATTGTAACATGGAAAAATAAATTTCAAATATATTGGGCTCAGGCATAAATGTCAGTGTATTTAGCCCATCACTGTTCATTGTTTCCTGTTGTACATATTCTTGTTTATCAGTGCTACCTCCAGCCTTATAAATTTGTAAACAATTTTCATTAATACAGGAGTAAACTACGAAGCCAACGGTGTAAGTACAGTGAACAGATCAGAGCTGAGGAAGAAGTATTCTTTGGTTTAGTGGACAGTATTTATGTTGATGGCCGACAGGATGGTACTGTGACAATTACAGAGTTAGAGGGGCGACATTATCAACAAACCAAAGTAGAAGAGCACTATGTTATAGTCGGAGAACCGGGTAAGCCACTGTTTTCTGTATGGTATGTTTTAAATTTTTAGTGGATAGCATAAATTTGGTCTTAGTAACATTAAGGAGTTACCTGGTAATCCACTGATCTCAAATACATTTATTATTTCCTTAAATTTTTTTTAAAATGTTTCAGGAGGACATTATCTGACACATGTTACCCCAGAGAATGGGAACGGTGTGTCAATTGCACTAAGTCTCTATGAAGTAGTGAAGGACACTGATCTGGAAAACAACCTGCAAGTCATGGGGTCAGATGGAACTGCAGTGATGACTGGACATAATTCAGGGGCGATCAGAGTCTTTGAAGAGCTTATTGGAAGACCACTGCAAAGGATCATATGCCTCTTACATTGTAACGAGCTACCTCTTCGTCATGTTTTCATGGAGCTCGATGGGACAACGAAGGACCCTGATAGTTTTTCAGTGCCAATAGGAAAACAGCTAGGTGGTATGGTTTCTGAATGGGATGTTGTCAAATTTAAGCCAATCAGAAATCAGAATTTCGCTATATTGAAAAGGACTTTGAGCTTTTAGAAGTTGGGCCATTAAATCACTCAAGATGGCTGACATTAGGTTGTAGAATACTCAGATTCTATGTTTCACAGTAAAAGCCGAGTTCAGTATTGATAACTGTTGCTGAGTTCTGTTTAAAAGTGTATTTCCCCAGCTGGTTTGAAATCAAGAAGAAACACTCAGTGACCGATGGTTCAAGAAACTTCTTTTGAATGCTGAGCAGAATCTCCAAGTTTCCTAATAAGAAAGTAAAAGACATTGCCCTAAAAACTCTAAGAAGGAATGATTTTTTTGCTCACCCCGAAAACATTATAATAGCAATGCTTGGTGATGAAGACAGGGAGAGAAGAAACACTGCAGTAAATAAGATCCTGGCACTGAGGGGTGAAGTAGAGAAAACAACCCAGGACATCAGAGTCAAAATGGATTTCACCGGCGGAGATTTGGAAGTTGAGGATGATGTGAATGATGATGATTATGACAGTTTGAATTATACAAGAGACCGCACTGTCAGGAAATTTAAGGTGCTTATAATCAACGAAAATGCTAAATCGTATGACAAGATGAGTAACCTTGATAACTTGACAGCAGAGCCTCCAATAGTTACCCATCTTACATCAACTGAACTTGCGAACATTAGAAAAAATCCTTTGAAGTTCAAAACAGCCATGCCACAATCAAGTGGTAGAACGCCATATCAAGCTTGTGACTGAGGCATCTGCAGTTGTCATTGGGTTCAATAGAAGAGATGGCATGATCCGACAGTGTATAAATTCCCGTAAACTGATAAAAAAGTTTAATACAAAGCAAGAATTTGTTTAGATTCTACATTTATTTGATGAAATTTTATAGTGTAAATTTGTAATATATGTTCAATATGCATTACTTTTTCATGAAAATGTGTTAAAGCTCTGTTTTACACTTTTGGAAATAATTTTATCAGTCTCAGCATAAAAAAAAATCATAAGAAACAGTTTTTAGATTGTGTTTCTACCTATTATAGAACCCAAAATAGGCAAAATACAGGGTTTTTTTACAGTTGCGTATGGATGTGGTACATATAAGGTGTGGTTGCTGATGCAGTATCACTTGCAACCACTCAAAACCACTACCAATGTTCATTTTTAGACATTTGACAACTATCTAGTACCCCTGATTTTTGAAATATTGATTTTCATAAAAATACACTCCACCCTTCTGCCTATCCACCGCGAATCATTTCCTCTCACGGACCATTCGTCCCTATTCAGGTACTGACTGATAAAGTCTTCCGATTGGCCTCAATTTTCCATCATGGATTTAATTTTTTTTTTTTTAAAGAAGGGACGGATTTATTATACACGAGCGGTATAGTTCCCTATGACTCGCCATATTTTCTCTGCAATGTCTAGACAACTTTCTGATATAACCTATATGGGTTCTCGATGACCCCTATAACGCCCCCTCTGCGACGCTTGAACGGTGCACCAAAAGGACACTGACACCTAATGTTGCAACTTCTCCCGCACGACAGTTTCCGGTCACTGGGTTCGCCTTTTTTGGTGTGCCTCGGACTCTGACGTAGGATAACTTGGGCATATAAAAAACGAAATGCGAAGAAAAGAATCAGAATCTGACTAGCGCTCCGTCAGTAGCGAGACAGGCTGGGTTGCGTTTCAGTAGTTCTCCGAGTGAGGACCCGAGGGAATTTGCTCGTTAAAGACTAAATTGAGTTATTGAGTGTCGAGCTTGAGTATTGAGTTTGTGAGATAATTGAGGGCCATTAGTCTAAACTACAGAGAGAGAAGTTGTGGACTGGCAATATTTAATCTTGAGTGATTAATTTATTTTTAAGTCTAAATTCAGCCACAATTGAAGTTGATTGCAATATATTTCCCAAATTTGACTGAACTTGTAACTATCAGATTGTGTCTTTAATTCCCTGATTAAAAGCTATTCAAACCGACAATTTCATTATCAATTACACACTTAGAGTCAGGGGTTCAGAACGTAAGCGGAAGATAAAGAATCCATGCACAAGGTCACCCAATTAAAAGAAAAGCAAAACTGAAGTAATAAGGGAGAAAATAAATAACCAAACTTCCAAACTTTAGTTTCAATTAATGGGCATTCACGGTGACCTTAAGTATATGTAATAACCCTCTCTCTAATACCATCCTGACCTTGCCCAGAAAGAGGGATTATTACATATATATATATATATATATATATTTCTCCTGTACTATTATTTTGATGGTTATACTCTATCGTTTTGTAGTTCTTATATTATTTTTTATTTTGTTTTTTGATTATATATATATATATATTCCTCGTTCGTATTTCTTATACTATTATTGTTTTTCATTTTATTTTTTTGATCATATATATTCCATCGTTTGTATAGGATTGTATATTTATTTTCTATAAATTTCATGAAATTTATTCCAATAATTCTTCTAAGTAAACAGAATAATGTAACGGTGTTTTATTTAATTCTTTTGGTTGTATATATAAACGACATTATTATTTAATTATATGTATACCAAATGACTGATTACTGATTTCTATGCCAACTGTCAAGAATATATGCATTAATTAAATAAATACTGCTATCTGGCAACTCAACCCTAATAATGTACACCTGAACAAACCATTTACGCTTTCTAAGCCAGATTAAACCTTCTAAACAGATTGACGGATTTCTAATCCAACTGTCAAGAATATATGCTTTAATTAAATAAATAGCGCAATCTGGCAACTCAACCGTAATAATGTACACCTGAACATGCCATTTACTCCTTCTAAGAATCCTTCTAAGCCAACTGGCTGATTTACACCTTATAAGACAGCGGACGCTCAGATGAACTCTCATTATGCGTCTGGCTGGAGCCTGGCGAACACCCGTCTCTCCTTTTTAGGTTGAAGCTTAGGTTAGATTTCCCTTTAGGGGGTGAAGACACCCCACCTTCTCCCGCAAAGACCCTCCTCCTTCTCCTTTCTTTCCCTCTCTTAGTTAAGGTTACCCCTTTGGGGAGGTCATCCTCTCTTCTCCCCCCGAAGCTCCCTCCCCCTCCCCCCTTTGCAGCATTGATTTGTTGCATAACCCCTTCCACCCTTCATTGCATAACCCCTCCCCCATTTGTTGCATAACCTCTTGCAACATTGATCAACATTGTATTGCAACATTGCAACATTTCTGCACTCTCCCATTTTGCGCCCATTCTACTAATGTACAATAATTAACTTTACTACTAATTTAAAGAATTGACCCTATGTCTATATGGCAGTTCTTAGGAGAAAATATGCATTTTATGTTCTGCAGAACTAGAAATTTAAAAAAAAATTATATATTTCACACCCAGAATTGGTAAGGAGAATACATGTTTTATAAAGTGGAATAAAATAAATTCTCAAAACAGAAATAGCCTAGGGAGACCAAAACAGCCTTGAACAGGACGAATTATCTACGAGGGGCGGTCAGAAAATAAGTTTACACGGCGTATAATTTCGTAACTAAAGGACCTACATTGATTATGTTTGTATCAGGTGAATTCGTTAATCATTGTTGGCAACACTGCATGTCGATTCGGTTGCCATCTACCGTACATTAGTTATATGAGTCAGTTGAACATGGCGACTCGAGTGGAACAGTGCCATGTCATTTCTGTAACGATATTCTGAGTCTGTTAGTGGTCAAGAATTTCTGGAGCGCATTGTCACAGGAGACGAGACATGGGTTCATCACCGTACTCTGGAAACAAAACGCGCCAGCATGGAATGGAACACCCTGGGTCCCCGCGACCAAAGAAGTTTAAGATTGTGAGGTCTGCTGGCAAAGTGATGGTTACCGTGTTTTGAGACCACAAAGGCATTTTTCTCGCAGACTTCATGCAAAAAGGCACAACAATCAATGCAGCTGCATATTGTTCAACACTGGAACGTTTACGAGCGGCCATTAAACGTAAACGTTCTGGACTGCTCCGTAGGGCAAAGCACTGTTCCAGTCGAGCCGTCATGTTTAACTGACTCATATAACCAATGTACGGTAGATGGCAGCCGAATCGACATGCAGTGTTGCCAACAATGATTAACGAATTCACCTGATACAAACATAATGAATGTAGGTCCTTTAGTTACAAAATTATACGCCGTGTAAACTTATTTTCTGATCGCCCCTCGTATTTAAGTAGCAAATAGGACCTATGAGATTAACATGAATAATAGCATGTGCCAAAGAAATTTGGAAAATTGATAAGAAGGATATCATGTGAGATTACTCTCTGTAATATAGATGAGTACCCTTTAGAAAGAAATAAAAAGAGCGTACTTTGAATTCAGTCACACTTCTGTGAAGCGGATTGGTCACCGATTATATGCGGTAACTCTTTGATTCATACTTTAGGTAAAGGTAGACAATTTACAGTTTTATTTTTGTAAGATTCATGAGAATCAGAAAAGCATTTTTTTATTCATAAAGAAGGGGCCAACGGAGAATGCCAGCAAAAACGCCTCACCCCAGAGGAAGAAAAGAGCCAAAATCAAGGTACAGGGCTTTCGAGATGCCTGTGTTTGAAAAGATTTTAGATCATAAACACGGAGAAAGATGGATTGAGAAAGATTGTTCCGGAGTTGACCTGCTGAGTACGTGAAAGATTGAAAATATCGATTAACCCTTACGGTTGAGAGTTGGACAGAAAAGGAATGAGAAAGTCTGGTACTGCGTGCTCTCCTTAAGGGAGAAAGCATGCAGAGTCCGTTATAATAGCGATAGTAAAGAGAAAATGAGGCAACATTGAGGCGAAGAATGAGGTATTGAAGAAAGTCAGTAAGAGGCGGGGAATTGATAAGACGAAAAGCCTTTGATTTCACCCGATCAAGTAGAACTGTGTGAGGTGAATCACCTCACATATGAGAAGCGTACTCCATTCAGGGGTGGACAAGACTCCTGTACAAAAACAGCACCTGGGGTGAAGAAACTGCGAAGCAGGTACAACACACCTAACCTCTGAGAAACTGTTTCGGAAAGAGAGTATATGTGATCTTTCCAGAAATGATCGAGAGAAAAGGAAACCCCAAAAATGTTAAGAGACGAGGAAGGATTGAGTTGTATATTGTTGAAAGTAAGGAGATCGTCGAATGAAAGATTGTGACGAGCAGATAGATGAAGGAACATAATTTTTGAGCAACCGCAGCTATAGATCGGACAGAGGGTAATTAGAGATGAAGGCACAGATAGAAGGATAGAAACCTAAGGAGGGAAGTTTCGAAATTAAAGATTTGTGCCAGACTCTATCAAAACCTTTTGATATGTCTAGCGCAATAACAAAAGTTTCACCGAAATCCCGAAAGTCGGATGACCAAGAATCAGAGAGATATGCAAAATGATCGACAGTAAAGCGTCCCTTCCTGAACCCATACTGACGATCTGAAAGAAGATTGTGAAAAGAAAGTTGTTTAAGAACCTTCCTATTAAGGATACATCGAAAAACTTTAGAAAGGCAAGAAATCAAAGCAGTTGGACGATAGTTGGAGTGTTGAAAGCGGTCACCATACATTGGGACAAGCTCAATGAAAGCGAACTTCCAGCAGGAAAAAAGTACCAGATGAAAGCCAAAGACGAAAGAGTTTGCCTAGGCAGGATGTCAGCACAGAAGCATAGTTCTTGAGAACACCATCAGAACCGTACGGCTTCCTAGAGTTGAGCCCAGATAGGGCAGGAAGAACATTTTTGGTGGAGATTCTAATTTCAGGCATAATTAAGTCAGGGGGAGGATGAGATGAAGGAAGTTCGAGCAAAGAGTTAATCTTTATAGGGACAAGAGACGGTAACTGACCTGTCGGAATGGAAAAGATGAGGGAAAGAAGAAGTAAAGTTGTTGGAGGGATTCTTGGCTAGATGCCAGAAAGAGTGAGAAGTATTAGAATTGGATAGATTATCACATTTTTCTCGGATGAAGGAATTTTTGGCGAGTCGAAGAACAGATTTTGCACGATTCCGAGCAAAAATATAAGCTAAGTTAGAGTCAGGAGTTGGATGACGACGGTACCTTCTGAAAGCCTCCTCTCTCTTGCGGATAGCATTAGAATAAATAAAGTTAAACCAAGGTTCTTTTGCATGAGTAGTAGGAATAGAATATGGAATGTACGCCTCCATGCACGAGATAATCACCTCCGTGATGCGCTCAGCACACTTCTAGGGGATTCGGTTACTAAAGCAGTAATCGTTCCATGTGAAGTCAGAAAATTATTGCCTAAGGGCCTCCCAATCAGTGGCGCCAAACTGCCAAAGCTGTCTCTTCTTGGGAGGACCTTAAGGCCGAATTGTAACGATAGGATAGGAAAGAGGTATAAGATTGTGGTCGGAGGAGCCAACGGAGAAAAAGTTTCACAGAGTAAGAAGAAGGATATGAGGTGAGAAATAAATGTAGAATGTTGGGCCTCTTTCCAAGACGATCGGGGATACGAGTCAGGTGCTCGGCAATCCACTTTAAGTCATTCAGGATAGTAAAGTTGTAACCTAGTTCACCAGGGATGTTAGTGAAATGGGAGGAAAGCAAAATGTGGTGGTAAACATTAAAATTTCCTAAAATGGAGATTTCAAAATGAGAGTGGTATAGAATGTTGTCAAAGAATTTTGGATAGTCAGTAGAATTAGGAGAAAGGTAGACTGTGGAGGTTTATTTAGTTTAAGATTGGCATGTCGCCATAGGTTATAGAATTCGGAGGATTTAAGTTCGAGAATACGAGGACAAGTTAGGTCATTGCGTAGATATATGCAGCACCCACCTTTGGAGTGAAATTGAGTATAGAAAAAGTAGAGAAGTGAGTTTCAGTGAGGAAAAGGAGGTGTGTTACAGGAGGAGAGATGATGTTCAACATAGTGACTATTTGTTGAAAAGCCACGAATATTGTAGAAGTTTATGAAAAGTGAATCAGGCAAAGGCCCAGAACATCTCGAGTGTGCAGTCGCAGAACCAGCCCCACTACCTGGGTCTGCTTTCCCGGTATCGGCAACGGGGGATCCAGAATTGGGGGCATTTATGGTCTCTTCAAGGGACTCTGAGGCTCCAGCATTCCCTGTCTTTTGCCTAACGTCCCCTACCCCCGAACTACTTTCCTGTTCGATTGTGTCTGCAGCCACCTTTTTATAGTTTGTTTCAACCTTTCAAATGTCCCGTGCGATGATTCATCATTTCACGAAGGTCAAGCTTGTCGCCCCTTCTTTCATTTGTATATACATACATATTTTATTTTATATTTTATATTTATTTTTTCCCTTATCTTCTTTCATCAGAACCATCCCCCACCCTCACAATCCTTGAACCTTTTACATTATATACTCGCATATAAAACATCTCCACTGATGCAGAACTGATGCAAAGAGACTCAAATTAGAGAGGAAACTTGGCGAAATAGAAATCGACCTAAAGCAAACATTCATACATAAGACAAATGAGGAGGAAAACAAGGTAGGAGAAAACATAAAAAATAACCCAAAATACTTCTACACGTTTGCGGAAAGGAAAATGCAGTGTGAGGAGAGTATTGGACCGTTGATAGACGGGGAGGCCGAATACACAAATGACCCGAAAGAAATAAGTGAATTGCTTAGGGAACAATTTAAATCTGTGTTTAGCACCCCTAAGTCTGAGATGGAAGTGGAAAACCCAGGCGAGTTTTTCGACATTGATACAGATCAACCAAAAACAAATCCCGGCACAAACCTATTAATGGACTTCGAGTTCACGGAAGGAGATATAATTACGGCCTTATCACAGATGCGAGACAATTCAGCGCCAGGGCCAGACACATGGAGTGCCACATTTCTGAAGAAATGCAAAGAGAGTATTGCAAAACCGCTGTACTTACTATGGAGAAATCACTTGACACAGGACAAATTTCACTCCCCTTAAAGAACGCGAACATTGTCCGCCTATTTAAAGGTGGTAACAGAGCAATGCCCAAAAATTATTGGCCAGTGGCTCTCACCTCACACCTTATAAAGTGTTTTGAACGCATAATTAGAGGCAAAACTACCTACTACCTACAAGAAAAAGATTTATACAACCCAAATCAACATGGCTTCAGGGCGGGTAGATCATGCCTGTCACAGCTACTAGACCACCAGGAGAAAATATTAGGAACATTGTGTCGAGGACAAAACATTGATGTAATATATACTGACTTTGCTAAAGCCTTCGATAAATGTGACCATGGAATCATAGCACACAAACTTAAGGATACAGGAATTACTGGAAAGCTGGGAAGGTGGATATTTAATTTCTTGACGCAAAGAACGCAAAGAGTGGTGGTAAACGGAGTTAAATCGGAAGTCTCGGAAGTCGTAAACTCTGTCCCACAAGGGACAGTATTAGCTCCCCTGTTGTTCATAATAATGATTGCAGATATTGATGCAGATATTAAGGACAGTATTGTATCATGCTTCGCAGATGACACAAACCTATGTAAGAAAATATTGAACGAAGATGACATAAGAAAATTACAAAACGACATTGAAACATTATTCCAGTGGGCAGAAGACAACAATATGAAGTTCAACGAAGAAAAATTCCAACTTCTAAGATATGGTAATAACAAAGAACTACAGAAAAAAGGGTACAAAACTCCGCAAGCCAAAGAGATAACACCAAATCCACAAGTCAGGGATCTTGGAGTAATAATGTCGTCGGATGCAGAATTCAGAGAGCACTATAAAATCAAAATCACAAGGGCTAGAAAAATAATGGGAATCATCTGGAGGAGCTTCCGCAGCAGAAAAGCAAACATCATGCTTAAATTATGGAAGAGTCTAGTCCTACCAATAATTGAGTATTGCTCAGTACTCACAAGCCCACACAGAAAAAGAGATATTACGAGCATTGAAGCTATACAAAGGACTTTTACGTCTAAGATAGAGGAAACGGAAGGTGAAGTCTACTGGTCTCGACTACAATCCCTGAAACTCTACTCTCTTGAAAGAAGGCGTGAGCGGTACACAATAATATACATATGGAAAATACTTGAGGGTTCTGTCCCTATCCTCAGAAATGAAATAGAAACAAACTGGAATGAGAGAAGAGGCAAATTTTGTACGGTCCCAGCTGCGGTGGGACAAGGGGCCATGAAAATGAGGATGGAAAATACCCTCAGAATACGGGGCCCAAAGCTTTTCAATGTCCTTCCAAAAGAAGTGTGGAATCTCCAGCACACCGACCTGAATTACTTCAAGAACCAGCTGGACAGATTCTTGTGCAAAGTCCCTGACCAGCCATGCGTGGCTGGCTACGAGGGCAGGAGGAGATCAGAGAGTAATTCCCTCCTTCACCAAGTCCCGCAAATGAGGCGGGATGCTGCAGAGGGGTCGACCGCAGGTCGATCCTGAACCGTCGTTCAAACTCAACAAAAGTAAGTAAGTAGTATATAAAAATTTATTTTTAATTAAATTAAATAAATTAAATATAAAGTTCATTTTCTTTTAGTAAGTAAGTCTTTTGATTACACAATCAAACCCATTGTTTCCATAGTTGCGCTTGAAATTTTGCTCTTTTGCCTTTTTCCCTCTTTTACCCTCCTACTTCCACTGTTTTCACCTCACCCCTCCCTCCATTCTACCTTTTTGCAACCATACTACTCAAAGTTCCTGGTCATTCTCATTTATTTCTTAGGATACCCATTAATTCTAGAATGAGAAGCTTCACAAACATATACTAGTGCATACAACTTTTATTTATGTAACTAGTCTGTTCTTTGGTTATTCAATTCAGCATCGAATCAGAAATGTTACCGTACACATTACCTTTTGGGTGTTATTTATATTTTTACGGGGATTACACTGTGTCCCATTTTTTTCTGCCCAATACTTTAGTTAGTTTACTAACTTTATTTAAGGAAGGAGCTAAGATCATTTATTACTAATGTGGCTTGTATGGTGATGATAATTTTATTGGTAGTAGTGAATCTGGTACAGTAAGGATAATGACAAATATGAAATGAAATAGTCATCGATGTTGAAGTATGACTGTGCATATGAATGTTGTGCCCAGATTGTATACAAATGTTTGGCTGTACAGTATAAACAGTTTGCCTGTATTGCTAATTATGATTTATATACGCATGATGCTGCTTCCTGTTATACATGTACTTGAGTCTGTTACACGTGTTTCTTTATTACTAAGAGATAAATTTATTCAATTTCTGTTCAAACACAAATATTTCAGTTTGTTTTAAAATCGATAAAAATTTTGTTTTTGGATAAAGATGCAGTGCGACTGAGCAGTGTGACTGTATTTCTGCTGGAAGTATAACTCTGCGCGATCATCTTTGTACTTCGTAAAGATTTAAATTAACTTCAGTAAAGGTGAATATACATGATGTAATTATTAAAATTTTAATAAAACCCACCAACAAAACTCCGTGGTTGATTTGTAACGCACTAAACGATGCATTCAAAAAGTTTGAAAGTAGTTTCTTTGGAATATATGAAAATAATAATAATTACACATTGATATGGCGGGCGATCTTTTAAACATCTGTCACTTTAAAAGGTTTGCATGCTTTTAACTGAAATAAAAGCATGAGAATTTTACTGTACCTTCTCTACACATGGGGAGTTAGGAAAAACATGCTGTATGTGATGTTCTGTAAACTCATTAATTCTTTTTCACTCGAACAGCAAAAATTTGCTGTACTCTGGACGGAGTATCTCATGAAATCTGAGAAATTTCTTGTTCACTTGATGCTTTCAATTGTCCTATTGGTTGTGGATTCTGTTTAAACACTATCTTTTAAATAACCCCAAAGATAAAAGTCAGAGCAATTCAAATCTGGTGATGTTCATGGCCAGGCGCGGATACAAAGGGGGGCGCTGAGATTTAGGATTTGTCATGCAGGTGTCATGTAAATATTGCCTGCCCAATACGAGATGTCATTCAGGTCAAAGCTAGAGGTGTTAAGCCCCGGCGGCTTTCCTTTGTATCCGCGCCTGATGGCTATAATATTCCTTTATCATAAACTGCAGGAAATATTTTGGACAGTACTCCTCCATCGTAAGTATGATGTAAGTATCGTTTGCTGAGAGGACATGTTTTGCACAGAGGACTAATTACCAATGTGTAGAGAAGGTACAGTAAAAATTTCAAGTTTTTATTTCAGTTAAAAAAAATACAAACCTTTTAAAATGTTAGGTATTTAAAAGAGCACCTGATTTTATATATAATTATATAATGTAGAAACTTACAAGAATTTTCCTCCGCTATTTATTGACAAAGATTTAGTGTGATTGTGTCTTAAAATAGTGAAATATTTGCGCGTTTCAGAGAATAAAAACAGGACGTGCAGTTTCTACTTCTGATTTAATGCAAAATGGCTTTGAAGAAATTTCAGCGCACTTCCATTCCACGCTGGATTTTGCTCCATTAATCAATAGCGATTCGAACTAAATATAATTTCGACTTAAATTGGTTTCTAAATGTTAATTTTACACATACACAAACACAGACAGACACACACACACACACACACACACACATATATATATATATATATATATATATATATATATATAACGTAAAGAACGACGCTTGTATAGGAGATATTCCGCGCAAGACGAGAGAGAGAGAACGAAACAAATGAAAAAATGAGGTAACCACCCGGGAATCGAACCCGGGATCTTCCGATTGCCGGTCAGATGCGATACCATTACACCATGGGCCTCACTCTTCCAAATGCCGTAATTCTTCTACATACTCGCAGAAACCAATGCCCCAAGGGGACACCTCCAGCATGCCGTAACATTATATACATTCAACTGCAAAGAACACGCAGTATAAATAACGTAAAGAACGACGCTTGTATAGGAGATATTCCGCGCAAGACGAGAGAGAGAGAACGAAACAAATGAAAAAAATGAGGTAACCACCCGGGAATCGAACCTGGGATCTTCCGATTGCCGGTCAGAGGCGATACCATTACACCATGGGCCTCACTCTTCCAAATGCCGTAATTCTTCTACATACTCGCAGAAACCAATGCCCCAAGGGGGCACCTCCCGCATGCCGTAACATTATATACATTCAACTGCAAAGAACACGCAGTATAAATAACGTAAAGAACGACGCTTGTATAGGAGATATTCCGCGCAAGACGAGAGAGAGAGAACGAAACAAATATCTCCTATACAAGCGTCGTTCTTTACGTTATTTTTATTGCGTGTTCTTTGCAGTTGAATGTATATAATGTTACGGCATGCGGGAGGTGCCCCCTTGGGGCATTGGTTTCTGCGAGTATGTAGAAGAATTACGGCATTTGGAAGAGTGAGGCCCATGGTGTAATGGCATCGCATCTGACCGGCAATCGGAAGATCCCGGGTTCGATTCCCGGGTGGTTACCTCATTTTTTCATTTGTTTCGTTCTCTCTCTCTCGTCTTGCGTGGAATATCTCCTATACAAGCGTCGTTCTTTACGTTATTTATACTGCGTGTTCTTTGCAGTTGAATGTATATAATGTTACGGCATGCGGGAGGTGCCCCCTTGGGGCATTGGTTTCTGCGAGTATGTAGAAGAATTACGGCATTTGGAAGAGTGAGGCCCATGGTGTAATGGTATCGCATCTGACCGGCAATCGGAAGATCCCGGGTTCGATTCCCGGGTGGTTACCTCATTTTTTCATTTGTTTCGTTCTCTCTCTCTCGTCTTGCGCGGAATATCTCCTATACAGGCGTCGTTCTTTACGTTAATTATACTGCGTGTTCTTTGCAGTTGAATGTGTATATATATATATATATATATATATTCTATTTACCTTTTTCCCTATTTACAGACACATAAGCTCGAATAAATAAATGTAGGTCTTCATGACAAAACGTCTATGAGTTAAATTTAAAAATGTCACTAACAAATTAAACTGAATTTTGACACTTCTTTTATTTCGTTATATTTTACAGATTTTCTGTATTTCTGTAATTAAACTTAGATGTATTCACGTGATTATTATAGATTTCAGAGAAAATTATAGACGAATTAATGTATAATATTTACCCACTTACAATTTACAACGAATGCATATACACTGTGTATATATATATATATATATATATATATATATATATATATATATAATATATATATATATATATATACTGTATATATGTATATATATATATATATATATATATATACATATATACAGTTTGCTGAGTCATGGAAAATGTGACCAATGAGCGTTGTACGTGGGAGTTGTAGCTCCTCCCACTTCTTCCCACGCTAAAGGTATTATTGCTCTCGTGCTCTTCGCAGGTTCAAAAGAATTGATCTGCTATTTTCCTCTTCGGTTTTCAGCTCAGCCCCCCACTCCCAACCCTCACACACGCCTCCGTTCCTCATTTCCATTCAGGTTTTCGCATTTATTCATTCATAGAAACTGAGCTCAGAGGAGCATTCATATACTCATGTAATTGTATGAAAGTTATGTAATACGTACGGATTTCATATATACTGTATATATATATATATATATATATATATATATATATATAACTTGGTTGAATGGTTTGTTCTTAGGGAAGCGTAACTTAGCGAGGAATAGGAGGACGAAAAGATGGTACATTTTTATTAACAGACGTTTCGGAAAAATTCAATTTCCATCATCAGTGCTAAAAATTTTAAAACAAGTAAAAATAAATAAGTATAATAAATAAACGAACAACAAATTAAAATGGCGCAACAATTAGCGAGAATCAAAAACAAGTTACAATGTGTAATGAATTAAAAGATTAAAAGTTAAATGATATAAAGAATAAAAGTATGGAAAATAAGTAAAATATAAAATGGTTTAGGTAGAACAGAATTGTAAAATTACTTACAATTAGCGAAAATTAAAAGCAAGTTACAATGTGTATTAAATTAAAAGATTAAAAGTTAAATGATATAAAGTATAAAAGTATGGATGAAAAGTAAAATATAAAATTTTTTAAGTGAAACCAAATTGTAAAATTTCTTACCAGATTGTAATGAGACTAATTATACAGAAGGTTGGGAATGGTTGCCTGTTGAAAGAATTCCATTGGGACGATGGAGCCGGGCGGAATCATAATGGATTTCTTTTGAAAGTTTATTTGGCAATGTTTAAATTGAAAGCGGAACTGTAATCGTTGAGGGTTGGCTGGATACTAAGGATGTAAAGGGACTCAAGTATGCGGAGGTCGATTAGTTGGTTGGCTGAGTTGATAATTTTGAAATTGGAGGAAAGTAACGGGTGGTTGTGGAGGTGGCAGTGATCCCTTATTGCAGATTTGGAGGGTTTATTCAGGGGCTGTGAAGTTCTTGTAGAAATCCCACGATGCTCGTCCACTCTTGTTTGATATTGGCGGATGGTACTGCCAATATAGTTCGCTTTGCAGCGAACACAATTAAAAGCGTAGATAGTGGACGATAATCCTTTAACCCTTTCCCTAAAACTTGAAGATAAAATCAACCGTTTCCTCAAAAAACTATATGATCAGAACAAAATTTCAGAAAGCACTTATAACCAAGTACGTTCTTCCGGCTCATCCACAGGTACTCTCTATGGCCTCCCTAAAATACATAAACCCAACTTACCCATTAGACCCATCCTTTCGGCCTATGCTACCCACAATTACAAACTAGCAAAATTCCTAATTCCCACGTTAACCCCCCTAACCCAAAACGAATATTCCGTCACCAACTCCTACGAATTCGCCAAAGAAATATGGACCATAAATAACTCAAATAACCTTCATATGCACAGTTTCGATATAGTATCTCTCTACACCAACGTTCCAATTAAAGAAGCCATCGATATCTGTATTAATAGCCTTTTCGCCAACAATCCGAATACAGTTTTGAATCTGACAAAACATGAATTTACCAAACTGCTTATGCTCGCCGCCTCAGACACCTATTTTTTCTTTAACC